>OVAY01000308.1:10186-68541 GCA_900406395.1 Kernera saxatilis | reverse complement strand
GATTTTGAGGTTATGTGTATTCTGAACTGTTGGTTTAAAACCCAGATTTTTATGTTTTAATTAGAGTCTGGGTTTTCCCAATTTGAAGGCTACTGAAATCTGATTTGTTAGGGTTCTTTGTATGATTTTGAAACCCAGATTTTTCCTGTTCTACTTTGTGGTACCGGCGTTAGTCTGTGCATTTGGGTACTATACTATTGTCGCATGTTCTAATATATAGGTTCTATTTAAAATGGTACGACTATACGTATTCCTATATTTCATGGAATATGTATTTGTAGTCATAGTTTAGCAAAAAAAATGTATTTGTAGTCAGTCTATGTATTGTATTTTGTTATGTAGTACTACTTAGTTTTTGGTAAACTTGTATATCGTCGATGTATATGGTTATGTTTTCAAATGGTGTACCATTTTATTGGTCCTATACTATCGTTACCTTTGACTTCTTAAGGTTTTTCTAAAACTTGTTAATATTCTAAGTAAACCAGTGATGTTAACCTTATTCTGTCTCTATTGACTGGGTTTTGCATATCATTGATGGTTGTGGTATTGGGTTTATATGTTATACAATTTACTTTGATACTATACTATTGTTGTATGTGTGACATATTACGCTTATATTATTTTTAGGGATCATGTACTATTGTCGTCTGTAGTTGTGCATTAGCTTATTTTTACAACCTACTAATTTGTTATGTTTTATTTTTGGTAGTCGTACTAGTTTATAAAACTAGTCTATTTTATTCCATTCAAGAAATGAGCACTTTTATGAAGTACGTTACTCTGCAGTACCGTATTTTGGGAGTATGCCTATGCAGTGATGCTACTTTGTTTTTCAGTTGTATAGTCGTACTAGTGTATGTGTGCATTCCTTAGAATTCAAGTGCTATGTTGTTGTGTGGCTAATATGTAGTATGAATGAATGTTATGTACTATGAGAGTAATTGACTTATTTGTTTCTTGTGTGTGCAAGAAATGGAGAATACAAAAGAAGGTGTGTTGCCTGAAAGGTTGTCTGTCCTTCGTTTTGAGGCAACTGGATGAAAGAGGATTAATAACTAGTTCAACTTAATCAGATGTTGATGGAGTCTCAGTTTGGAACGCTAATGCAAATGGAGAACCACACATTTTCTGTAGTATAGACTAAAATGGCTTTTAGATGTAGTCCTTGTAACTTGTAGTATAGACCAAGATAAGATGTTGAACTATTTCGTAGTTCATTTTATCATTTCGTTTAAAAGAACAACGTAATAAAAGCATAACATATATAAGAAAATCTTACCCTAACAATATGGCTCGGTCTTTGTTTCATGGTTAGTGGCTGTTTGATGGCAAAATCATGCCATTGACCTCTTCGATTTATCGCCGTAGTCGAACAAAAACAAGAATATCATAGTCCTCAGTGATATATTAAGGTGGACACCCTTTCGCATCACCAATGGCCAGCCATTGCAGATATTGGTATGAAAGCTTTACTAGAATATGTGGTGAACGGACACCCAACATCGACTTTACGGTTCTTATCGGATCCGTGTATTTATACCTAAACGCAGTTGAATCCATTTATCCCCTTCCACTGTTTCTGGGTCAAAGTGCCATATGCTTTCATGTAACCTCACCCACGATCTGATTACTAAAAGAACTTTGTCATGTGCACTCATCTGAAACAAAAAAGGTTGACCATTTTCAGTGGAATTGAAGACCATGTATCATGAAGATAGTATGGAAGTTCTTCGTACGAAAAATAGATAAATGGGAAAATAGAAATTATACATATCACTTTTTATATAGTATACCGGCAATTAATACGCATTCCATATATAGTAGACATGATTTAAACAGAACAGGAATATGAAATTGAGTTTTACCAGGTGAAAAAGGTTACATGTTGAGTGGAGTTGTGTCAATGCTTTCTCTCTCCAGTACACAAGAACACGCGCGAGTCAAGGGTAAAAACAACCAAACAACACTTCAATTGGTTAGACGCTTA
Organism: Kernera saxatilis; assembly: GCA_900406395.1. Lineage (NCBI taxonomy): Eukaryota > Viridiplantae > Streptophyta > Magnoliopsida > Brassicales > Brassicaceae > Kernera > Kernera saxatilis. The sequence continues at coordinate 66,551 of OVAY01000308.1, read as the reverse complement.
TTTTCAGATTTTATGGTGCTATATTCTTTAATTTCGGCTGCAAATTGGTTATTCACCAAATTAACCCCATATCTAATCAGTTAGTTCGATTTGGTTAAAGTTAGACCGAACATTAAGATATGGACACACTTACCCTAAAAGAGATCAGACAGATATGCTATAACATTTCGTACACCTTTTACCAATAGAAAAGTATGCATGCAAAAACTAGCTATGATGTTAACATTTTGGCCATCGTAATTACGTCTACGAAACATCGAATTCATTATGGAAACGAATGTAACAGATGAATTATTATGGCTATGACTGTGCACTTGTGATTCTAATTTGGCGTCTATAACATCAAAATCACTTTATAAGACTAACTAACTAAATATAGTATCGTTCAAATATATATATATATATATATAGATATATACACATATTTATATTTGTGACAGTTGATTGCAAAATAAATGAGTTTCATATCTTAGGGCATCTCCAACCCACTCCAAATTCCATTCCAACCTCCATTTTTTAGTAAAATCTGTTCCAACCCCACATAAATCTAAAAATTCACCACAAAAATATATATCTTTTTAACAAACTAATAATAATTTCTTTCCATATTCAGAACTTAAAATTTATAGTTTTTTTGTTTAGATAGTAAATCACATAATTATATATTTGTATGTTCATGTTCCTTTACTTTTTGATAGTTCCAATTTATAACTACTTCCACAAATATATGAGAGACTAAGCCAAAATATAAATAACTATACGTGGGGTCGAGACTATAGTCTTTGTTCCTTGTGAGTTCACAATATTCACGTAATCTTTTAAATTTTATGATGTTGATCTTGGAATCTTTTATATTTGAAACCATTCACGTAAGACTATTCTAATCCAAAAATATATTTGATTTTAAACAAAAACTGATAAATTATAGTATTAAATAAATAGACCAATAAGATATTCTTTCGATTAGATTTGTTTTTTTTTAGTATTTCAAGTATAAATTTGTAGTATTCGAAGTCTTAAGAGCGTGTATACAACCTTATATATATATATTTTTTTCCAGTAATATATTTCCAACATCTAGTTAAAATACTTAATTTTAACTTTTCTAAAGAATAGAGGTTTAGAAATCCTTACAAATCACTATATAGTTAAGAGAAAAGATAAGGATACATGCAAAAATCTGTACTTATGATGTAGCTCTCTGAAATCTAAAATAGTCAAAAAAATAAAAATGAACGTAATTATCAGAGTACGTGAGATGTTTTCACTGCTAGATTTTGTCTTAAATTCATGTGAAGCCTTTTTTGTGTGTGTGTCAACTGTCAAGTATTCGAAGGCTTTAAAAGCCAAAGGAGCAATATCTTAAGTTTTACTTTTACCTTTTGACATTAACTTGGTTCTTATCCAAAGCATTTACAGTACTTAAGTATACTTTAATTCTATAATAAAAAAATAAAAAAATTGATCTATGTAATTATTGTGATTTTTTTGGACATCGATTATTGTGTCTTTATAATGGGAATTAATGTAGTCCTTTGAAAAGTAGAAAAAAGATGATGACCAAAGAAAAGTAATCCTTTAAAAATATTTAGAAACTAGAGATTTTGATGATATCTTCAAAAGCAAAAAAAACTACGATATACACTGATTTTTCAATTTTAAAGCTTTGATTGATCGACATATCGTCGATTAATCTTTTCTGTTTGAACCCTATATTTATTTTCTTTTGGAAGGATAGAGCTTCAATAAAATGAGAATTATGGCCGTATCAAACTCTAGATGGACCAATTAATACATATACAAATTTACAACCAAACAACAAAATTCCTCAAGATCAGGCTTCTCTCACAGTAATTATGGGGTAGCAAATAAACTAATTCTTACAACTCAAAAAGATTATAGTAAGTATCTTTGTCAGCACAATATGAAACAAAGAGGCAATATCAGATAACTAATTAGTATGATAATTAAGCATATCTAATATATAGTGATACAAAGTAGATCCGAATAGAAACTTTTTAAGTATGTATGAATTCGAAAAAGAGTTCCATAGTTAAAATTTCACGCAATTATTCATTAATTACATCAAACACAGGACGCAAATACAGTACATGAATGAAAACTATTTTACTTAACATATTTTATTTTCTTATATATATATATATATATATATATTCGTTTTCATAGAACATTTATAATCTTATCGATTTATCTCCATACTTTAGAAATATGGGAATCCATACTCTACCGGTTTTTCAGAGAAAAATAAATCTAATTTAATAGTTTTAGTAAAATACAAATTTTTATAATATATATGACAAAAGTAGAATACGTTAAACATTCGAGCCGGCCAATTCGTAAGCTTTCCCACCAAAAAACCTCAGCTTCAATCAAATGAGTTATTGGATATGATTTGAGTTATTAATATACTCAACCAATTTTCTTTTCACAAGTCACTAATAAATATATCACAAGTTATATGTCTATATATACACGCATGTTCATCAGTTTCACCTCGACCCATTCCTCTTTCAGAAAAATCGACGATCCACAAAAAGATGAAAATCTTATCTCAAGTACAAAGTTTTGTTCTCTCCATTGCTCTTCTTCTCTTCATCACAACATCATCAACTTCATCAACATATTCAAATCAAACCAACATAGATTACATCAAAACATCATGCAACCTCACACTCTACAAAACCCTTTGCTACATCACTCTATCTCCCTACGCCTCAACAGTCGAATCCAACCCTCATAAAATCGCGGTCACCGCCCTCAATCTCACCCTCTCTTCCGCTAAATCCGCAGCCAAAGTCATCAAAAACGTTTCTCACGGTGGTGGTCTAACACGTTTGGAGGCAGCTGCGATTGCTGATTGCGTTGAGGAGATTGGAGACTCGGTGAGTGAGCTTCAAGATTCGATAAGAGAGTTGGATTCGATTAACTACAAGGATAGTTCGAAATTTGAGATGGTTATGTCGGATATTAAGACATGGGTTAGTGCTGCTCTGACGGATGATGACACGTGTATGGATGGTTTTGGCCGAGACGGTCGAGCCAAAGCGGTCGTGAAAGATTTGGTTCGACGACATGTTGTTAAGGTTGCTCGGATGACTAGCAACGCGCTTGCTCTCATTAATATGTACGCGTCCACACATGAACAATGATCATAAATGTTCATGATACACAAAATTGTTTTATAACTTTTATTGGCAAAAAAAGAAGCTTCTGATTGTATGTATGAATGTATATGTACTATGTACTTAATATAGGTATTGTGGATTTTTCTATGTATACTTTTTAGTGATTGTATCTGAAGATTTTATGTAATTTTGCGTTGATTTAAGTTTTTGGATGGTATAGAATATAAGGTGGTGAAAATGTCAAGAACTTGTTGGGCTCTTTTGGGTTTACTTAATGGGCTAAATGAGGCCCATAATTCTTTTCTTAGTAAGATTAATCACTAATCGCTTTAGTTATAAACTTTATAATCATAAATCATAGTCATAATCTATCTTCCTCTAAGCAAATATAGATCATTCTAATGTTAATACATTTGTGTCCTAAGTAAAAATTGAACTAGAAAGCTTTTCAACGCACAATTTTTAGAAAATTTGAGAACTCGCCGGTAATCAAAAACTCATTAAAATTATTATATTTGCACCCAGGCCCGGCTCAAGTAGTAACTAGACCCGGTGCGGTTTTGAAAAAAGGGCCCCTAAATTGACATTAATAGACAAAAAATTACATTGTTCATGTGAATAATACCATTCTATTTACATGTTTTGAAGCAAAATCATCTATCAAAACTTCCACATCTAATTCTTCTAAAAAATCATTCTCAATTGCCATCAAAGCCAGCCCATTTAATCTCTCTTGTGACATAGATGTCCTCAAATATGACTTCAATAGCTTCAATTTGGAGAAACTCCTTTCTGCAGAAGCAACGGTAATTGGAACAACGGTTAGTAAAATCCTATACGCAATTGTAGTATATGGAAAACTGTCAAACGGTATAAGAAAATTCAATACATCACGTGCCCCCATATTTTCATTTGGTAAAAGGTCCTTGAGAAACTGTAGCTCAATAAAAAGTTCATCTCCATTAATGTCTATTAAATCACCATTTTTCAAACTATTTTCTAAATAACTACAATGAGCTTTTAAATTCACATCATCACACATTTTCAGTTTAGTAGAATCAAACAAAAAACCAAACATTTTTTCATACAATTGGTATTGTTCAAACCTCTTAACAAATGAACTAATAGCATGGTCTATTATATACAAAAAATACTGAATCCTAAATGTTTCTTCTACTGATAATAATGTTTCATTACCACTAACTTCATCATATGGTCTTTTTCGACGAATAACTCTTCTCTGAATAAATATAGGCTCAATACCAATTTCAGTAGCAATTTCTTTAGCCTTTGCCATAGCATCAACAAAACCAGTTTCTCTATATTTTCTAAAATGAGAAATTAATCCATTTACCTCAGTCATTGCAACATCAATTTGCATATCCTTTGACTGTAATTTTTTGCTAACCATATTCACCACATGCAATATGTCAAACCAAATAATAGTAGATAGCAAAAATTCAAAACTACTAAGCTCATTCAATGCTAAAGATTTAGCTTCACTTTGAATCATGGGATCATTATCATTTTCAGCCACTTCAAATAACGATTCTCGTACATCCAGAATCTGAAATCTTATTGCTTTAATACTCTCAACACGACTTTCCCATCGTGTCGTTGACAATTGCTTAAGAGTTAAACTTTTCACATTTTTTTTCAAAATATCCCACCTCTTTATAGAATTAGCAAACAAAGAATACAAACGTTGCACTACTCCAAAAAAGTCTTTTACCTTTACAGAATTATTTCCAATATCACACAAAACTAAATTAAGACTATGACAAGCACAAGGTGTATAAAATGCTCTAGGATTTATATCCAAAAGTCTTTTTTGTACACCTTGTTTGTTTCCTTTCATATTAGATCCATTATCGTAACCTTGACCTCTCACGTTATCTATATCAAGATCTAGAGATTTTAATACATCTTTTAACACTTCAAAAAGCCCTTGGCCCGTTGTGTCATCTACTTTCAAAAACTCAACAAAATACTCTTCTACTTTAAAAGAATCTGAGGAAAAAGGTACGCACCTTAGAATTATTGACATTTGTTCTTGATGGCTAGCATCGGGAGTGCAATCCAAAATTACAGAAAAATATTTTGCTTCTTTAACCCTCGTAATGATTTTTGATTTAATTCTTGAGGCAATCAAAAGAATCAATTCATTTTGAATATTATGACTAAGATAATGATGATGAATATTTCTATTAGTAATCCGAAAAACATGCTCTTTCATCTAGTATTAAAAAATAATTGTGAACAGAAATTTAATTTTGGGCCTTGGATCCAGTACAAATGCACCTGTGGCACACAGCCAAAACCGGGCCTGTTTGCACCGTATTTTATCGTAATCATCATTCACAACCCCTGTTCTGCATGTTTTGGATCGTTTAATTCTGTTTGTTCTGCTTGATTCGCTAGTTAAGGATTATATACCATTCGTTTTGGTGTCACTTTAGAGATCCTAATATAATAACTAGTGTTCATTGTTCAAAATAGTTTTAGACGGTGACGTGTCCTCTTATCCATTTCAACCAATAAAACCTTTCAGAATTTTTATAGACCATATAAATTTTTTTTTTTTTTAAAAAGCGACGAGAAAAAATATAATTATTTTATCCAACGGTTCAGAAGCAAACCACGCAAAGCCCAAAACGCTTCGTTATCTCTAAGCCATACGAACAAGAGTGAGTGAGTGACCAATTCGATAGAAAGAGCAAAGAGGAAGAAGAAGGAAGAAGAAGAAGCGATTTTGACGAGGTCTCAAAGCGATAAAAAATGGCGGCGGATGCTCTGAGAATATCGAGTTCTAGCTCCGGTTCATTGGTTTGTAATCTTAATGGGTCACAGAGACGGCCTGTTCTTATTCCTCTGTCTCATCGTGCTACCTTTCTTGGTCTTCCTCGTCGAGCTTCATCTTCTTCTATTTCCTCTTCTCTTCCTCATTTTCTGGGTAAAGCTCGTATTGGGTTTGGTTCTTCGAAGCTATCACACAGGAAGAAACAGTTCTCTGTCTTCGCCGTTGCCGAAGGTCTGTCATTTCTCATCTCTCTCTCTTTCTCTCAGAAATATTTCGTCTTTCTCTTACCTAATTTCGAATTTCGTCATTATTGGATTACGAGTTTGAAAATACATACATGCCTTCTAAGTGTTTGTTCAATTGTCTGTGAGAAGTGTTTCTACTAGTTAAGTTCTGATATTGCTCACTCTGTAGTGTTTATTTGGGCTTTAATTTTGTTCTTTGAATCGTAATTGCTTTGTGATGTTTTTGCTCTTTGAATTTTTATGCTGAATTGCTTCAATGTTGTGTGGTTTTCTGCTGTTACTTAGGAGATGGGAAGCGTGCTGTGCCACTTAAAGATTACAGAAACATTGGTATTATGGCTCACATAGACGCCGGGAAAACCACAACAACCGAGAGGATTCTTTACTACACAGGAAGAAACTACAAGATCGGTGAAGTGCACGAAGGAACAGCTACAATGGATTGGATGGAACAAGAACAAGAAAGAGGAATCACCATTACTTCAGCTGCAACCACAACGTTTTGGGACAAACACAGAATCAACATCATCGATACGCCTGGACACGTCGATTTCACTCTTGAAGTCGAACGTGCTCTTAGAGTTCTCGATGGAGCTATATGCTTGTTCGATAGTGTTGCTGGTGTCGAGCCTCAGTCCGAGACTGTGTGGAGGCAAGCTGATAAATACGGGGTGCCTCGGATTTGCTTTGTTAATAAAATGGACCGTCTTGGAGCTAACTTTTTCAGGACTAGGGACATGATTGTGACCAATCTGGGTGCTAAGCCACTGGTGCTTCAGATACCAATTGGTGCTGAAGATACCTTTAAAGGTGTTGTTGATCTTGTGAGGATGAAAGCTATAGTTTGGTCTGGAGAAGAGCTCGGTGCAAAGTTCAGTTACGAGGATATTCCAGCGGATCTTGAAGAGTTGGCTCAAGATTATCGGGCTCAGATGATGGAATTGATTGTTGATTTGGATGATGAGGTCATGGAGAACTATTTAGAAGGAGTTGAGCCCGACGAGGCAACAGTGAAGAGATTGGTTAGAAAAGGAACCATCACAGGGAAGTTTGTGCCTATTCTGTGTGGTTCAGCCTTTAAGAATAAAGGTGTGCAGCCATTACTTGATGCTGTGGTTGATTACTTGCCTTCGCCAGTTGAAGTTCCGCCAATGAATGGAACAGATCCCGAGAACCCGGAGATTTCCATTGTGCGGAAACCAGATGATGACGAGCCATTTGCTGGGTTAGCATTCAAGATCATGAGTGATCCTTTTGTGGGTTCTCTTACATTTGTGAGAGTTTACTCAGGGAAACTCACAGCTGGTTCTTACGTGCTGAATGCTAACAAAGGAAAGAAGGAGAGAATCGGAAGGCTCTTGGAAATGCACGCAAACAGTAGAGAAGATGTTAAAGTGGCTTTAACAGGCGATATTGTCGCTCTTGCCGGTCTCAAAGATACAATCACTGGTGAAACCTTGAGTGATCCGGAAAACCCTGTTGTCCTTGAACGTATGGACTTCCCTGATCCCGTCATCAAAGTTGCGATTGAGCCAAAAACGAAAGCAGACATTGATAAAATGGCGACAGGATTGATCAAGCTCGCTCAAGAAGACCCGTCTTTCCACTTTTCCCGTGATGAAGAGATGAACCAAACCGTCATTGAAGGAATGGGAGAACTTCATCTTGAGATCATCGTTGACAGACTTAAAAGAGAGTTCAAGGTAAAACATAACCTAAACTCTATTCTCTTCTTCAAGTTTCCAAGCTTCTAATTCCTTTTCATCTTTTCAGGTTGAGGCTAATGTTGGTGCACCGCAAGTTAACTACCGTGAGAGTATCTCCAAAATAGCTGAAGTGAAATACACACACAAGAAACAATCAGGTGGACAAGGTCAGTTTGCTGATATTACAGTCCGGTTTGAGCCATTGGAAGCAGGATCAGGATACGAATTCAAGAGTGAGATCAAAGGAGGAGCCGTGCCAAGAGAGTATATTCCCGGTGTCATGAAAGGACTTGAGGAGTGTATGAGCTCCGGTGTGCTTGCAGGTTTTCCGGTTGTTGATGTCCGTGCTTGTCTAGTTGACGGATCTTACCATGATGTGGACTCGAGCGTGCTAGCTTTCCAGCTTGCTGCTAGAGGAGCTTTCCGTGAAGGGATGAGGAAAGCGGGTCCGAGAATGCTTGAACCTATCATGAGAGTTGAAGTTGTTACACCAGAAGAACATCTTGGTGATGTCATTGGTGATCTCAACTCAAGAAGAGGTCAAATTAACAGCTTTGGAGACAAACCTGGCGGTCTCAAGGTATGTTTTGGGAAATCAAATGATCAAAAAACCCGAACTTGTTCGATGAATCTGATTTCGGCATTGTGGTTCTTGTTATTGTAGGTGGTTGATTCTCTGGTTCCATTAGCAGAGATGTTTCAGTATGTGAGTACATTGAGAGGGATGACAAAAGGTCGAGCTTCGTACACAATGCAATTGGCTAAGTTCGATGTTGTTCCTCAGCATATTCAGAACCAACTTTCGTCCAAGGATCAAGAAGTTGCTGCTTAAGACAGATTTTGTTTTTGTTCAGGACTAATCCTACACTGAAAATTATTGTGATTTTGTTTGGTTTATACAGAAATGTAAGCAAATCGAATCTATTAAGACAAGGTTATTATTGTCTTAAAACACATGAAAAGGAAAAAAATGTTATATCAGAAAAGTCTGAAAAATGGGAAGAATTCGGATTTCAGTGTTGGAGTTGTAAAGATAAAATCAATCTGCGGAGATCGAAATCGACGTCTTTTCTTCTGGGTTTATTTCATCTGGACGATCCCTGAGCTTATAAGCTTTTGGATTTTGTTCATGACCATTGGGTTCTTCATGTGTTGTTGTGCTGCTGCTGGATTCTCCTGGAGATCAGACAGTACCTGTTCAAAGAAGAAGACATCAACACGGAGATAACTTAAGACCTGATCCAAACATCAATTTGTAAATTGTGACAACATGTAGAGAAGTTTGAAGTTTGTGTCTTTTACCTGTCTCATTACGGGATCTGTGAGAATGTTCTGGATTTCTGGGTCTTGCATTCCCTTTGCCTGTAAAGAAAGAAAAAGCAAATATCCAAATTTTATAACCTAAAATCACAGGTTTTTTCTTAACCTAATAAAAAGTTTCATAAGTAAATAGAATCTAACCTGTCTTTCTTTCAACTCCTCAGGAGTAAGGTCGCCACGGTTTGCCTTGTTGATTTGTTGTACACATCTGCAAAACAGGGTTAAAACATGTTACAGAGGTATATTGACACCACTAAATAACGAGTAAATAACCTCTCTGTGACTTTACAAATCTATATATATATATACCTTCTAACACCGTCGAGAAGTTCCTGGTTATTAGGATCATGTTTGAGACCCTCCTGGTATGTTTCCATTGCATTGTCATACTCCTTCATGAAGAATTGGACTGCACCTTTCCTGCTGTATCCCTTTGAGAATGTTGGATCGAGCTCGATACATTTTTCTGCATCCTTTAATCCTTCGGGCATTGCCCCCAGTTTAGTGTAACATGCAGCTCGGTTGCTATATGCCTATGTAAAGTTCATAGAAGCAAACAAGTTATTCAAACTGTCAAGCAGAGAAAACCTTTGTAGACAACATTAAATCGCATATGATGATGAATTAGCCTTACTCTTGGGTCTTTTGGATTCCTTTTAATCGCTTCAGTGTAATGTCTCACTGCATCAGGATACTTCTGCTCTTTGAAAAACTGATTACCTGTATTACAAACACATTACAAACACCGCAGGATGTTAGTTCAACCTCCTATACTAAAGTTTTAAGAGATTTTTTCCTCCCATAAACAAGAAATAATTGCAAAGCAAGTACCTTTCTCGCGCTCCTCATCACCAATATTGGGATCAAAATACTCCTGTTGCTCCAACTCTTTCTTTGCTCTCTCTGCCTCATTCAGTCTCTTCAACGTGTCTGGGTTACGATGCTCTGTAAGAGCTTTCTGGTAACTCTCAATCACAGGTTCATAATCTTTTGAGCACTTAGCCATCTTCCCCAGAGCTGTTCCTTTCCTAGTCAAGGCTTTAGCCACCATCTTGTAATCTGACCTAAGCTCTCTACCCCTCTCAACTGCCTTATCACAATCCTTGATGCACTCATCATACTGAATCAAACACATTCACATTCAGATTCCGCGCCAAGCAAATCACACTAGAATAATGTCAGGAATGCAGAAAAAGAGCATTTTTTATACATTAAAACTATACCTTTCCCATCTCGAGATGAACAGCAGCACGATTTGTGATATAAGAGATATCTTCATCATCAATCTCCATTGCCGTGGAGTAATGCTGGATAGCATTTTCAAAGTCCTTCTTCTTATACGCAGCATTCCCCATCTCTTTCTCCTTCTGAGCTTTCTGCTTCCTCTCCTTCTTCTCCTTTTCTTCTCCAAACTCCGGCTCAGGTTCAGGCTCCGGTTCTCGTTTCTTCTCTACCTCAGGCTCCTTCCTCGGAGGCGGCACAGCCATCTCATCCTCCTGAACCTCCACTTCATCTCCCGTCTGAGTCCTGAATTGAACATTCAACAAAACTCCAAGCGCTTGCATCACCCTCTTGTCTTTCAAGTAAAGATTGAGATTATTAGGGTTTTTCTGGATTTCCTGCATCATGTTAACGAAATCAGGCTGCTTCAAAAACCCTCTTGTCGAAGGATCCGCCGTCAGCTTCGCCCACATCTCCGGCCCCTGAAAAGCATCTCCAAACGGATTCGGCGCGGCGCGTGACCTAGACGCAGAAGCTTGCGCATCTGCTAAACCCGATTTCAAAGCTTCATTGCTTGGATCGATCTCAAGCCCTTTCGTATACGCATCGACGGCTTCTTCGAACTGATTCAACCCCAAGTGAGCAGCACCGAGGCGGCTATATCCTTTTCCCCAATCCGGTTTTAGTTCAACTGTCTTCTTCGCGTCTGAGAGAGCTTCGTCGTAGTGATGAAGCGACGCGTGAGCAGCGGAACGGTTCGAGAACAGGACGTGATTGGTCGGAGCTAGATTGATTGCTTCGGTGAAGTGATTAACGGCGGCGTTGAAGTCACCGGAGGAGAAAGCTGCGTTTCCTTTAGCTTTTGCTTCGTCTGCCATAGTTGAATCTGGGAATTTTTCAGACCCTCTCTACTTTGGTTTGGTTTTGTTCTTCTGGAAGATACCTTGAGAGACTAATGGGGTTTTGGTAAAAGGGAATGTTTGGATACGAGTATAATATTATCCGAGATAGAGTGTTTGTCAGGTTTTAGAAATATCCTGACCGCGTTTATTTATAACAGTGGTTTATACCAAAACGTCGTCGTTTGTCTCTCTACATTGTCCCGTCGACACCCTCTCTCCGGCACGATTGTTCAGAGCTCGATTTCCATTTTTCTGGTCGAAAGATCGATAATTTTTTTATTCAATTCCGAAACATTTTCTGATTTGGATGCCCAGATCTCAGAGTTCGTGAAATTTAGGTAAGGTTTTTTACTCATTTCGTTATCACGGACGACGTTTATGGTTTCTAGCGATTTTTCATTGGCTGGTTGAAAATTTTCTGTGAATTTTTCATGATCTCACTTGTTATTTATGTTTGATCTTGTTGCTGATTGTGTGTTTCGCATTTTGTGTTGAAAGGTTCCTATTTTTTTGTTAAATGGCAATGCTAGTGCTTTTATCCACCAGGTGTTTGTCTTAATTCCTGAATGAGTTTATCTGTTCATGAATCTTCGTAATAGTGAGACTTTTTCTGGACTTCTTTTTTCATTTGAATTGGTGATTTTTTGAAGAATCAGCTCTAGTGCTCGTAGATGGATTCTGGGGTTGCTGTCTATTATGGAGGAATAGTAGAAACAAGAGATTTTCATTCATTCCTTCATATGGATGAAAATTTTCGGTTGCATTGTCAGATTTGTATCAACTGATCTTGTGTGTGGTTTATATGGTTGCAGGAGAAGAGAAAGAAGTAGACTTGGAGCTAAGCTGATGAATGGAGGAGGCTCGAATAGTTTGCGTTCAGCATTCTCATACTGTGTACAACAAGTACGAAACTATGACTATCATCACTACCTCTGTCTCCTTGAACTCCCACCGGAGATGCGTAAAGCCGCATTTGCACTCCGGGCATTCAATGTAGAAACCGCAAGAGCCATGGATGTTGCATCTGATCCCAAAATCGGCTTGATGCGTTTACTTTGGTGGCAAGAAGCAATTGACAAACTCTACACCAAAAAACCCATAAACCATCCAGCTGCACAAGCTCTGTCTTGGGCAATATCAGAGCATAGCATCAGTAAACCTTGGCTAAAACGCTCGGTTGAAGCTAGAATCCTAGATGCTCAAAGAGAAGCGGATGATATACCAGAGAGTATCGAGGAGCTTGAGAAATACGCAGAAGATACGGTTTCCACGCTTCTGTACAATACACTCCAAGCAGGCGGAATTAGTTCAACAACAGCAGATCACGCAGCTTCACACATCGGTAAAGCCAGTGGTCTTGTCTTGCTACTGAAATCATTACCGTACCACTGTACCAGAAACCGTCATCACAGTTACATCCCTATGAAACTCGCGGAGAAGCACGGGTTGCTCGTGAAACAAGGAGGACGATCAGAGATACTTCTGGATATGAATACAAGAGAAGGACTTAGCAATGTAGTGTTTGAGATTGCTTCTGTTGCCAATGTACATCTCTCGAAAGCTCGTGAACTGGCTGGAAAAGTTCCAGCAGAAGCTAAACCGGTTCTGCTTCATTCTGTGCCGGTACAAGTTCTTCTTGATTCGTTAAGTAAAGTACAATTCGATGTGTTTGATCCGAAGATTCAAAGAGGAGTTCTTGGTGTTCCTCCACTTTGGTTTCAGTTTAAACTCAAGTGGTATTCATGGAGAGCTATGTTCTAAAAACCTATTCGTTGCCTCTCTGGTTTCAAAGACACATAAAAAATTCTAGTTTGTTTGTATTTTTTCTTGTAATAATAATACAAATGGTGATGGATACAGAAAAAAAGAATTTGTTTCCTTTTTCTTTCAACAACTATACAGTTCTATAGAATGTAAAATAATGCTATAGTGGGAGAAGCCCATCTTCTTGCATTTTTCTATACAACTCATCTGCTTCATGCCAAAGGCGTTTCCTACAAAAGCCTGAGATCATTGTAGTGTATGATACAACATCAGGCTCAACTCCATTGACGGTGAGACTACAAAATAAGTCCCACGCATCTTCCACATTACCAGCCTTGCACATCCCGTGAATCATGATATTATATGTAGTAATATCAAGATCCATTTCATTACTCTTTTGCATATTCTCGAATATCGCCAATGCTTTCTCAATCTTCCCGTTATTACAAAGCCCATCTAACAAAATGCTGTAGGTCCTAATATTAGGAGGAGGCGTGCCGCAAGATTCCATCCGTCTGAAAATTTCTTGAGCGACATCTAGCTTGCCTGCTTGAAAATAGCCTTGGATTATAGTGTTGTAAGTGACTGTGTCGCCATCAAATCCTCTGTGAGACATCTCGAGGAAGAGTTTCTTCACATCATCTACCCTCTTAGACTTGCAAAACCCGTTTATGAGAGTATTATAAGTTACTATATCGGGGAAGCAACCCTTTGTTACCATCAAATCAAGCATTTGTTTGGCTTCATCTAGTCGACCGTGCATACAAAGCCCATTGATCATTGAATTGTAAGTGAAAACATCAGGATCTATCGACCTTCGGATCATCTCCTCGTACAACTTCTTCGCCTCCAAAAAGTTCCCTTCTTTCACAAACGCATCGATCAATGCAGTGAAAGTGATTACATTAGGGACGACATTGCTCATTATCATATCTCTCAGAAGCCAAGCAGCATCGTCGCATCTACCAGAGCTACAAAGACCAGTTATAAGAGAGTTGTAAGTAACAGCATCAGCTCTAACTCCATCTTTTTCCATTCGATCGAATAGCTCCAACGCGTCATTCACCAATCGGTTTTTGCAGAAACTATCGATGATCGTGTTGTAGATCACAACATCAGGTTTACATCCCATTGCCTCCATTTCAACAACCAAAGCTATAGCATCAAAAACTCTATTCCCTTGACAGAATCCATTGATCAGAGAGCTAACCGTGACAACATCGGGAGCGTAACCAAGCTTCATCATCTTCCCAATAACAGATAAAGCAATGGAGAATCGAGAGCATCGACACAAACAATTAATCACAATATTGTATGTGTAAAGATCATGCGTGATTCCCAGAATCTCCATCTGATTGAAGAGAGAGATCACAACATCAAACTTCTTCATTTTGGCGATTTTACTCAATAATTTACTGAAATCAACAATAGAAGGGAGAGGACGAGATTGAATCATGTGACAGAACAAATCAATTGCATCTTCTAAACCAATTCTATACAATCTCTTTCGGTAATCACTGGAAGTAGAGAAAGTTCGTCTCCAGTAACAGCAATGGCTAAGGAAAGGATTACCTTTCTGAAGAAGACGCCGATTGAGAAATTCCTTCGCTTTAGATGCAATTGAAATCGAAATCGATCTCTTCATTTGATTTCTATGGGTTCGGTTTGTTCGTAATCTCTGAGTCTGTAAATGGCGAAAAACCCTACAGTAAACCCAGTTATCTCTATGGGAGGGAGACGAAGAGCGGGATATGGAAAAACCAGTTCAATCTCGGTTTAACAATTTCTAATCCAACCGAGTTATATTTAAAACTTTGGTTAATATTAAGGGTTCTCTAATATTAACCGACATCATCGTTGACGGCGAAAAAACAGCACCGTGTGGGTCCCACAAATGTACACGTGTCTCGGCTGTGTTTTGCATGTTCTCTCTTTGTGTCGCGAAGCAGACAAGTCAGTGTGAGACGTTGATTTTGTGAGATCAAACGTAAATACGTAATATACCAAATATTCCACATCTTAACTCATTGAAGAGAGATGTTAATTTTTTCAAAAAAAATCCACTATAATATAGATCCCCATTAAAGAGAGACAAAAAAAATCATTTAATTTTTCAAACAGTAACAAAATCCACTATAATATAGATCCCCACTAAAATTAGTTAAATTTTTTTATATAAACCATAGAAATTACGAGTTTTCGGTCTATAATTTTTTTTTTATTTAAAACCAGCCGCTAAACTGATAGTTTTAAGTGTTTATTTTCAAAATCAAGATATTACCATTTATTTGGTGTGTTCTTACAAATTACACACTCTTCTTTATTAAAAAGAATATAATATAACTCTGCCGACCCAAAAAGTTTATACTATTGACAAAAAAGTGAAATAGATATTAATTTTCTTCCTTTTTCTTTATAATAATGTAATATTAAAACCATTAGCTCTGTAACCATCATTTGCTTTTATAGCTCTCTGTAGTCTTTCAAAGCATCTCTCTTTCTCTCTCTGTGTGTTACTCCTCTCTGTGCCTGCCATGGCCAAGTCTTTTTGTTTCAGACCAGCTCTTCTTCTTCTATTACTTCTCCTGGTTCGTACCGAGTCACGCGGTCGGTTCGAGGCAAATATCCGTATGCCGACCGAGAAAGCTAAACCGGCTGAGCAAGAAGACACGATTGGTACGAGATGGGCGGTTCTCGTCGCCGGTTCTTCCGGTTATGGAAACTTCAGGCACCAGGTACACATATGACATATCTTCTCAAATAGCTCTATTGCTTAACGAATTAATTCTATTACTCGTTATATAAATCTTTTTATTAAAAGAATTCGTTAATGTAATTCTTTTCCCTTAAGATTTTTGTTTTGGACTTGAGAATTATGTCGCATGCAACAATTTAATTATTTTCCATATATTATAAATTTTTATTTTAGAAAATTAGAGCTACAAATTAAATATTCAGTGAAATAGTTCATATGGTTAATTTCTCCATTCTCATGCTTCGAATGGTTCGAATGGTGGTGACGGAACCGTGCGGTTTTAAAGGTAATAAAAACATATACATTTATATATTTTTGTTATTATTAGAACCGCACTTTTTCGCCTTGTCCCGTGACGAAGCCTTATCACATATATAAGTCTGTTTTTTTGTTCTTAATTCTAAAAGATCGCAAGAGTTATTATTAATGGAAATTAAATTTATATAATTTATTGTGTTTTGTTGCTTTGTGGTATAGGCTGACGTGTGTCACGCATATCAAATACTGAGAAAGGGAGGTTTAAAGGAAGAGAACATTGTAGTTATGATGTATGATGATATCGCAAACCATCCACTTAATCCTCGTCCCGGTACGCTCATCAATCATCCCGACGGTGTCGATGTTTATGCCGGTGTTCCTAAGGTATATTATAATTATTTAGCTTCCCTCTTAGTTATGCATTAATTAATTACCCTTAATCCCATTCAATTAGTCTCTATTTCTATTTGAGATCGATCCTCTAGTAATTTTTTGTATTTTTTTTTTTTTATAATTTTTTTTGTATTTCGGTTCGGGATATTCTATTATCGATAATTTTGATGGTCTAGGTGTTACTGGATTATAATATGTTCGACATAGCCTATGTTTTGGTCCAATTAGCGTCTAACGAGAATCATTCATTTCCTTAGAATCTTATTTAAATTATACTTTTCTTCTTTGTCTATAGCGCTTAGGTTATTAATATCTCTTTAATTTACTGTTGGATCTATCGTGTAAGAGATGGTGACTTAGGCAGTACCCAACAATTATAGTGATAGTGACTCTAGAGATATTTGGTGTGGTAAACCAAACTTGATGTGTGGACCTTTGATTGGTGTCTCTCCTAGATTTATCATAACCACTAAATTGTTTTCCTTGCATATAGTTTATTCCGTTATTTTACTTTTTGAAATATCTTTCTTCAGGACTATACGGGTCATAACGTTACGGCCGCTAACTTCTACGCGGTACTTCTAGGCGACAAGAAGGCTGTTAAAGGTGGAAGCGGTAAGGTCATCGCTAGCAAAGCCAACGATCACATTTTTGTATTTTACTCTGATCATGGTGGTCCCGGAGTTCTTGGTAATTTTGCATCAACCCTTTGTGTTTTCTAGCGGCTAAGCTTGTAATCGATTGATGCTTAATTCACTTAATTTTTCGTCGGTCAGGGATGCCAAACACGCCTCATTTATATGCGACTGATTTTATCGAAACGCTTAGGAAGAAGCATGCTGCTGGAACATACAAAGAGATGGTAAATTTTAGTATAAAATTTTAATTTCTTGAGTGGTTTAGTTGGTTTCTTAAAATTAATAGTAATATTATTGTACTTGTATAACTGTGATAATGTAATGTAGGTTATATATGTAGAAGCATGCGAAAGCGGGAGTATATTCCAGGGGATAATGCCAAAGGACTTGAACATTTATGTAACAACGGCTTCAAATGCACAAGAGAGTAGTTACGGAACATACTGTCCCGGCATGAATCCGTCTCCTCCATCCGAATACATCACTTGCTTAGGAGATTTATATAGCGTTGCTTGGATGGAAGACAGGTACACACACACACACACACACACATTATCTTACTACTAAGTGCTTTTATGTGTATATCAATTGGTTTATTTGTTGTGATATTCGTTTGCAGTGAGACCCACAATTTAAAGAAAGAGACCATTAAGAAACAATACCAAACGGTACTGTGAAATTTTGTTTTACCTGTTTACTCGATGGTTGGTTTGAGAATGTGAAATATATATATAGCAGATCTTTTATCTTGGTGTGTAGGTGAAGATGCGGACGTCAAACTACAATTCCTATTCCGAGGGCTCCCATGTGATGGAATATGGTAACAACAGTATTAAGTCAGAGAAGCTTTTTCTATACCAAGGATTCGATCCGGCCACCGTTAGTCTCCCTCCTAACGAATCACCGGTCAAGTCACCAGTGGGAGTTGTTAACCAACGTGACGCAGACCTTCTATTTCTTTGGCACATGGTATTGGACTATTCTGTTTTGCTTTATTGAGTTATGATTTCTCGGTTAACTAAACCGATTGTAAAGATTTGGTTTTACTTATATATATTGGCTTTGGTTTTATAGTACCGGACAACGGAAGATGGGTCAAGGAAGGATGAGATATTGAAGGAATTAACCGAGACGATGAGGTATAGGAAACATTTAGACGCAAGTGTCGAATTGATAGGCACGGTTCTGTTTGGTCCGACGACGAATGTTCTTAACTCGGTTAGAGAACCCGGTTTGCCTTTGGTCGACGATTGGGAATGTCTTAAGTCAATGGTAAAAGTTTCACAATCCTTTAAAATCTCATCTCTTGTACATTAATGTTAAAAGTTGGCTATAAAATGTACTTGGAAATTTCTTAGGTACGCGTATTTGAAACGCATTGTGGATCACTAACGCAATACGGGATGAAACACATGCGAGTGTTTGCAAACGTTTGTAACAACGGTGTCTCGAAGGAGCTGATGGAGGAAGCTTCCGCTGCGGCGTGCGGTGGTTATGAGGCTCGCTTCATGTCGCACCCGTCCATTGTGGGTTATAGCGCCTGAAAGATTTTGAGGGTTGACATGATCTTCAAGTGTTTCAGAGTTCTAATGTTACAGTGGTCTCAAAAATAAAAGAAACGTTTTTCTTTTGATAGGTTCGTTGTTTGTAAATACGTACGTAGCAATAAGGTGTTTCTTCCTCTTTTTTTTTTGTTTTGTTTGAGATTTTGTAACTTTATTCCTAATAATGTGATAATCTTAGCTATAAACTACGTATCCAAAAGGCCGAGGACAACGTTCTATCATCTATGGTTTATGGACATTAAAGATGGATGTGTTCATAATCGATTGCATAAAAATTATTAGCATTCTTTAATTATATATTATAATTAATTAACGATTAACAAAATAATCATTGAATATATTCAACTAAAATATAGCATTATACTCACGTAAATACGTTTTTTTTTTCTCTTAGAGTGAGTGGCTTAATTCTACAAATTTACTAATTCTTGTAGCTAGCAATTCTTTTTCCGATCCATTCTACAAAGACCCTAAATTTAACTAGGTCCCGTTTCTTTATCTTATAATTACTGCCATAATTGATATCATTGATCCGAAGAAGACATACAAACCAATATGCAATCATTATCCTCAATTTCTCTTCGCATTTTACTTTTGTCTATAAATATAGAGTAGTTAAATGAATATTAAAATTAAAAAAATACATGAAACTTGTAATTATTTGTCATCACGCCTTGAGCTGCCAAGCAGTGAAATCATGAAGGTTGGTGCGCATATGTTGTTCTTTTTTTTGTTCCTTTTGGCGCTAAATAGTTGACTTTAATAGTCAACGAGTTAGCTTAAACATAAGTGTTTTTCCTGATTATTATATATTTTCATATGTTCTGACATATTTACATACACATATCCTTAATTAGTCATACAATGTGTACATACCATTCTTTTCAATTGAGTTTAATCAAATTGACAAGTTTGATTTGTTAACAAACAAATTTTTGGTAGGTTGACACAAAAACAAATTTGAATTGTAGATATATGTCAGAAAGGTTTCTTAAAATTTTAGACACTTATCAATCTGTTATTGGGTCTACCTTTACATTTATAACTTAGAGATTGTTGTTGATGAATCTATAAACGAAATTAAAGCTAATTATTAGTTGAATTTGTTGACTTAGTATTCGTCGAATAGAGAACATGCAGTAATTTTTTCTTGTACAATAATTTATATTGGATGAAATAATTAAAAGTTGGTGCATATGGTATAGTACATGCAATACATGATTTTTTCGTTTGAACATAATAATTAGCGATAATGAGCTTTCTAATTATCATTAGCAGTCATCGTATATACAAAACATTATATGAGATACATAATGTAAGTTTTATAACTATCAAACTAGAGAAAAATTAGCGGTTAAAAGAAAAATTAAGCTGAATAATTGTTGACCAACAAATATTTAACTCATTAATTTATTGAACAGACGACCGGCGTAAATTATCATCAGAAATTTTTGGGTCGTCTTATCCTTAATTATATATTTTACATAATGAACTCTTGATAACTAAGCTCAACTCAAGAATGAAGGAGAATCTTTCTTTAATGTTGTTTCCAACTTTTCAAACGTAACCCAAAAGAAAGCCTTTTTCAATGTAACACAAGTTACCTTCTCATCGGACAAGAAACTGACAAGAGAAACAAACTTCCCCCACGTGGTTTAATTTCTTAGGGCTTTTTTGCAATGATTAGTGTTATGAAACTTCTAACTTTGAACAAATCTGTCTTCTCATTAAATGGGATCATGCCACGTGGACAGCGTACATTCCAGAGCGCCAGGGCACCTAATCCCGTTTTACTTTAATTGACCATTTTTAAGTGTTTTAATTTTATTTTTTAATTGACCATTTTTAAGTGTTTTAAAAATTCGATGCATAGTTGATGTGAAAATATAAAAATTGATGCATAGCTCACGAATATTAGGGTTAGGCATGAACGAATATCTTTAAAAAAAAACCCAGTGTTTATAGTCCGTCTATAATTATCAATAACTATTTTTATTATTTGTCGTGAATATGAGTGTTGCAAAAAAAATCGTTAGTAGCAACTGTCAATCGTAATTGCATATGTTATAGATAGTCATCATAATTCTATTAGATTACATCAAATATTTCTAGCGTACAAAGAAGTGGATCTAACAAATAATTTTTCCAATATAACGATGTTTAAGTATCCAATATTCTGATCCTGATTTTCTAACAATTAGAAAAAAGTATAGACTACCAAAATTTATAATTTTGTTCAAACAGTTGGGTAGGCAGTAGATCATTCGAGTTTTCTTCTCTAATTACAAAAGTATCATTAAAAAAAAAAACTAAAAATTGGAGTTTCATTGGCATCAAATATTCAATTAGCATTTAACATAATTTAGAACATCAGTTAGTCGAATTAATTAATAATATAGTAATGTACATTTAAAATAATTTTGTTATTATAATTAGACCTTAATTGATTAATGTTGCAAGATGCGTAATGTATGCTTAAGATAATATATACCAGAATTTGTCATGCGTGTGTAGGATAGTATAATTCATTGTCTAGTCCTATGCTTAAGATAATATATACTAGAATTTTATACATTGTATTACAAAATTATCAACACTATATATATGCTTTAGGCTTGAAAAATCTTATGGAATAGGGCATGACTCAACAAGTGTGTGTGTGTGGCCCTCTTTATGGTACAAAAGTTTCCTTTAGATATATCTGGAAATTCTTCTTCTAGAATATAACCCCTAAAATATAACAGTACTGTGTGTACACATTAAACTATAATTAATCAGTGTATCTGTGTATATATATATATATATACATATTATAATATCTAATTCATAATTGTAACGTGCGATTTCAGCAGGATCTATATGAAAAGCATTGTTTCTGCCATTTTTCTTTAACTATAATGCATAATTTTATATTTTAAGTGGAAAATAAAATGGAAGAAAAAAATTATCAGAAGACAATTACCGTAACTATCACCATTAAAAGTAAATTTTGATGAAAAAGATATCTGTAGATTCGTGACCGATTATATTTTTTTTCAAAAATATAAAACTTTAATTCTAATAAAATAAATGAATCCACAAATAATTGTATCAAATCTTTATGGGAGTCAGTGATAAAGTTTTTTAAAATAATGTTTTAAAATGAAGAGAAAATCACGATAGTATTTAATAAAATAAATTTAGTTTTAAGATATTTCTGAAAATAAGAGAGTACGAAAAAAATAAAGTCATATTGTTCTAAAGTTTTCTATATTCCACTTACGGTTGGTGGCCAATAGGAACTCACCAAAACTAAGATATATTTATTTTTTAACAAAAGAAAACATTAAAATGGTCATGTCAATTAAACTTTACCAATAATTGATTTTATTTCTGATGTAAATTTGCAATAATACACTCAAACCTTTTATTAGCATAAAAATTAAATTAGTTAATAGATATATATGGTCATTGTGAAAAAAGATTTATATTTGGCCCCGAAATGTAAGAACATATATTACATATAAATGGATCACAATTTAAGCTTAAATTCATGTATATATGGTTATACACATACATCCGTACAATATATAACAGCATAAGTGTGCAATTAATAACAGAAAAAGTGTGGAAATGAAAACCCTTTAACACTTTTATCAAAAAAAAAAAAGAAAACCCTTTAACAAAAAGGAAGAAAAAAAGGTGTGGAATTAATAATAATAATTTAATTCCAATGTCAAATAAGTAATCGACAAGAGGCAAGGTGGGACCAAAAATGACATTTTTTAGGATCACAGACTTTACTTTTGCTTCACTTCTATACTTCGTGTGAACAACACAAATTAAATAAGAATAAACCTCAATGCCTATATTTCCAAATTTTATTAGTAAAAATTTCCCTGAATTGTTGATTTGAATTTAGCATAAAACAAATCTTTGCCCTAAAGTACTTAACCTCAGCCGCAGAACCATCCGAATTTTGATGAACTTACCTAAAGCGATACTATAATAAGAATATAACTTATCTAATATAGATTTGAAAGCATTATTTGTTAGTTGGTTGGTTAGTTAATTAGTTACCAAACTATTTATCCAATGTTTAGAGTTAAAGTTGAGTTTCAACTTTCACCCAATACTCGAGTAAAAATTACCAAAAAATCAACTTTGTCAGTTTCATTTAAAAACCTTAACAAAGTTTAAGATGTTCTAAACAATGCAAGTAAAACTTCTAGAAACTTATAAAGTTCAATCGCAAACGAAAATCATTTATATATTTATTGTATCACTAGATAATCAAACAAGTGTGTTTTACATTTTTAGACAAAACTTTAAAATTGCATAAAGCATTTGATATAGTCTTTGAACTTTGATCTTGGACATCCTAACCATGGAAATGAGAACTTCAGTCAACGTCAGCACCAGACAAACACCGTCACAATTATCGAGTCAACTATTTCACTGAATATATATTAATTTGAGAATTATCGAAAACGAACTTATATAAACAATAAAGCATCATCGTTGTCTCTTAGAGTTTGTGGATAATAGCGTATATTAAGATCAAAATCTGATCCTCCAAAACAAAACCTGAAATCGATCATAAAAACTTTATGCTAATTTTTTCAAATCTTGGATTTTTTTTATAACAATTTTCCCTAGGGAATTGTATGATAGTTGTTTTTTTTGGTTGATAAAATGTTTTTATTGAATTGCAAAAGAGAATTGGGTGAACGTTGAAACTTTCACTCTATACAAAATTTGTTTTTACCTTAGAATTTTCAAACTAAAACGTACTTTCTTAATAGATGCAGCGCAAATTATTAATGATTCAAATATTTAAAAAAAAATAAAAGAAAATGTGTTATCTTATAGTAAAAAATTGAAATATTAGAAATTTGAGACCTAAAATAGAAGAAGAAAACGGGGATAACGGGATGGGACCCACATCAAATTGTGAGATTAATGATCGAAGCCTATGTCACGCCGGACCATCAGCCGCCACGTCAGCACATTGCATATGTGGGCCCCGTAGTCCACTGTTAATGGTTTAAATTCCAAGCTGATTTTGTAAATTAATTTATTTGAGCCACAGCTTTATCGGCTCCGCTTGGATCGGCTCGCTCTTCTCTGAACTTTGTTATAGCCTTCTGATACGAATTTTTTTTTTGTTTTTTTCGGTTTAATTACGAATTTGTTTTGTTTTGTTTTTTGGGGCTACAATTCGGTCTAAAATATTAAAATATACGATCAAAATTTGTAATTTAGTGGTCCAGTGCCGTGACCAAAAGATATAAATAAAATTTATGATTTAAGCGTAAGTCCCCTGAAATTTTATGGAAAAAGTTACAGACTTGTCAAATAATAGTATTAAACTGGGTAAAGACAACGTCGAGCTATAAACTTTGAAGTTTTATTCTCTAAGACTATTTATCAAATGAATCGAGCCAAAACGGAAGCTACTTTGAAGGATAAAAATGTTCAGAGAGAATGTGTGTATATGTAATATTTTTTAGATGTGCAATAATTACCTTTTAAAAGTATCATAGATTCATATAGATTTATTTCCTTGGATATATATATATATTTAATTAACGGGTTAGTCTTCAGGAAGATACACGCACTTTGACAATAATTAAGGTATGTCTCCACATTTTCTGTCGTTGGAAATGATTATATTTATATGAATTCAAAAAGCCTTCCGAATTATTTTGTAATGGTTTATGAAAATGATTTACTAAAAAGTATATTTATATAACTCTAATTTTTTTTTTTTAATTACATGCACTACTAGGGCTGGGCAAAAAATCCGAACCCGAAATCTGCACCCGAACCCGACCCAGAAAAAGAGAACCGAACCGAAACCGAACCCGACAAAATATTCGAATGGTTCTTAGACTTGTATATCCGAAAATCCGAAACCGAACCATAAACGAACCGAGAACCGAACGGGTACCCGAAATATCCGAAAATATAACTTATATACCAAAAAAATATGATTTATATTCAGATTTGATACAATCTAATTACCCAAAGTTACAAATATAAATATGAATATATTAATTATTTTAGACCGAAATAACCAAAATATCCAAAATATTTGAAAATTTTTAGTTATATTTGTCAAAATTTAACTAAATTGTATTCAAATTTAACCAAATTTTATTCAAATTTAGCCAATTTTTAAAGTATTTTTCGATATTTTGGATATCCGAACCCGACCCGAACCCGACCCGAACCAATTGAACCCGAACCGAACCCGGACCGAAATTTTAAAATACCCGAATGGGTCCTAGACTTCTAAAACCGAAAACCTGAAAACCCGAAAAACCCGACCCGAACCCGAATGTGTAACCGAACGCCCATGCCTATGCACTACTCAAATGGTTGAAATATCATCAACTATAGTCTTGAACTGTTTGTAATTTCTAATCATGTCTAGATGTATTGTCTCTTTTATCGTTACAAAAATCGTTACCGCACCACATCACCAAATTCTTTTGTCACATTCAAATTAAAAACATTCTGATGATTTCGTTTTAGTGGTGCGAAATCATCGGAATGTTTCTAATTACAAGTTCCGATCTTTTTATTTGACCATTTAATATGATACATGAACTCTTGCCCAAGATGATAACTCTTGACTAGTTGGAACGGAATTAACACCAAAATGTGTTGTTTTTGTGTTAATGTTAGTCAAGAAATGGATTCTTCTTTAAACTTTTAGACGGTCTCCATCAAGAGCTGGTGGGTGGTAATGGAAGTTGCCATCTCTCTCTCTCTCTCTAAATCTTGCTTGAGCCTCATTATCGGCCTCTGTTTTCTCCCGAAGCTTTTGCAACAAATAAAGTATCTCACTCGGGGTTAAAGGACATAGAGAGACTCTGATTGAGAAGGACAGAGAGAGAGAGAGAAAGAGAGAGAGACAAAGTAGTATAGATTATTAGGACACGGTTGTCTACTTTTTCTTATGTCTTCTCTCTCTTCTTCTCCATCTTCTTCTTCATGATCATCTGATTTTCTTTATTTAACCTTACTCTCTTTCTCTTTTCCCATCCTCTCTCTCTCTCTCTTTCTTATATATCTCTTGGGATCCGATCTCTTTCCGGTAGCTATTCCCGATGATAACTGTCAAATCTTTTCCATTTGCATAACATCTCTTTTAGGGTTATCTCTCTCCCTCTCTATCTTTCTCTAGCTCTAACTCTATAGTGTATTTCATGAAGTGTTCGATCTTTGAAAGTACAAGAGAGGAAGATTCAATAGAATCTAGTCACATAAAATAACTCAAATCCTGAGCTTTTTGAAGTGTTTGAGTTGAATCTGCCTGTTTTCGAGTTTGTTGAGGTATAGACCCTAGACCCTAACTTCCTTTGAAGTTTCTACTCCATCTTTAATCGTCTCTTTATCTCTATGTTTTTGGGTTTTTTCTAGTCAGATATTTCCTATTTTTTTGTTTTTCTTGAAACTTGTTGCTTTTTTAAATCCTTATCGTGATTATGATGATCATCATCATATATTGTCCTCTTATCCTACTCAATGTTGCTGATGGTACAAGCTAAGCAAAATATCGTCCTTAAGAGACTCGTGGGTTATGTTTCAGAGTACCCAAAATCACAAACACATGATGCAGAATGATTTTCCCCTAATATTTGTTTTTATTGATAATTAAGAGAATTAATCTCTTATAGGTTGATTAACCTAAAGATATTTCTCCTCTTTATCTCCTCGTGGCCTTGACTTTATTTACTGATACTTAAATGCAATTATCAGTTATTCTAGCATATATGGACTATATTTGCAAGATTAATAATATGGAGAGTTTCTTCAATATATTATCATATGTTCATAGGCAACTATATATTGATTATTTTATTTATCTATCCCTCTTCCATCTTCAAGAGTGCCATGAATCGATTTCCATTTAATGGGCTTAATCGGCTATTTCTATTTTCCAATTTTCTTATGATGTATAGAGGTTTTTCGTTGCAACAAAATATAAAGGCACAAGCTTGTAATCACAACTTAATTAGGTGGGACATACTAAACACGTGAATGTCCAACATAATATATATGTTTACGTGTATATATGTTTGAATTATATTGTTTACCATATATATATATATATATATAAGCTTCACTTGATCATATATTAAAATTTATCTATGACAATTCTTAACTTTTATTTTCATGATCCAAAATTTAAGAGTGAATGTTTTCATATCATAAGCAGGTTAATCTCAATATATACGTACGGAAATAAAGATTAAAGGATGAATACGTTTTCACATGTACCTCCTGGCTTCAGATTTCATCCAACTGATGAAGAACTTGTAGACTACTACCTAAGGAAAAAAGTTGCATCAAAGAGAATAGAAATCGATTTCATCAAGGACGTTGATCTTTACAAGATTGAGCCATGGGATCTTCTAGGTTTGGCCGGAAAATCCTATCATTTCTCTTTTGTGGTCTTTGGTTTAATAGAAACACTTACGATTGTTGTTTTTTTTCTTTGTGAAAATATAGAGCTATGCAAAATAGGAAACGAAGAGCAAAGTGAATGGTACTTCTTTAGCCATAAAGACAAGAAGTATCCCACGGGGACTCGAACCAATAGAGCCACGAAAGCAGGATTCTGGAAAGCCACCGGAAGAGACAAGGCTATATATATAAGACATAGTCTTATTGGTATGAGGAAGACACTTGTGTTTTACAAAGGAAGAGCCCCAAATGGACAGAAATCGGATTGGATCATGCATGAATATCGCTTAGAAACAAATGAAAATGGAACCCCTCAGGTATATAGATTGATCCAGACACATCTTTAACTCGTATATAGTTTTACTTGTATAAGAAAATTTAGCATATTTCCTTCAAAGTTGATATTTCTTTAGTATATTTTCTTAAAACGTATTTGAGTACTTCACACTACGACATTGTTAAACTTTCATAAACATGTATAGTTTACATGCTATTACAAATGTTACTCAAGACATCAAACAAATGAGAACCATTGTTCCTCTTTGGTCCAAAAATGTTTACTAAATTGGTCCAAAAATGTTTACTAAATTTTATTACAATCACACATATATAGCTTATATGTTATTACACTTTTACTGAACTTGTCACCATATCCGAATTCGAATTGCATTGGTTACTATAATTAACGTGGTTTATACCACATGTCCGGATCCAAACTTTCTACTAATATAAGAAAATAAATAATCATACACATATATAAGTGATGGAAAAGTGTGTGCATTTGATTTTTTAAATGTGATCTTATTTAATATAATTGATATATGTGTGTAGGAAGAAGGATGGGTGGTATGTAGGGTTTTCAAGAAGAGATTGGCGGCAACAGTGAGGAAAATGGGAGATTACGATTCTTCGCCATCGCATTGGTACGATGATCAGCTCTCTTTCATGGCCTCTGAGCTCGATTCCAACTCTCCACGGCGGATTCTTCCCAATCATTATAACCGCCACCATCACCATCAAACATTGCCTTATGGCCTCAATGCGTCTTCAGCTTATGCACTCAACAACAACCCTAACTTGCAATGCAAGCAAGAGTTCGAGTTACATTACAATCATATGGTACAACATCAACAACAAAACCATCATCTTCATGAATCTATGTTCCTCCAGCTTCCCCAGCTTGAAAGCCCCAACAGTAATTGCAACTCTCTACCTTATGGACCAAGCAACAACAATGATAACACAAGAAATATAGGTAACTTGCAGCAATCATTAAATCTATCTCATGAGGAACAATTACAACAAGGGAATCAAAGTTTTAGCTCTCTTTATTACGATCAAGGAGTGGAACAAGTGACTACGGATTGGAGAGTTCTTGATAAGTTCGTTGCTTCACAGCTAAGCAACGAGGAGGTTGCAACCGCGGCTTCTGCTTCTACTCATCAAAACAACACCAAGATCGACGCGAGAAATACTGCTTATCAAGTGGAAGATGAGGGAATGAATTTGCTGGAGAATGATTCGGAAAGGGTTGTTGAAATGGGAGAAGTGTATGCAAATGCTCACGCTGCTTCTACTTCGAGTTGTCAGATTGATCTCTGGAATTAGTGATCAAAGTGAAGAAGATGCAAGATGAATATATGTTAACTATGCATGCACACTAGTGCTGTGTAGATGATGATGGTGGAAACAGATTTATAATTAATTAAGATAGAAGGGGAAAAACATGGAGTTATTTCCCGGATTTATGGAGGTTTTGTACATAATAAAAACCTATAAAGTATGGTATTTGCTCTCGATGATTCTTGTTACATTATTGAATATATATGCTATATATATGCATACATGTATGTATGTATGAATGCATAGGCATCCCAAAATTTAATATATGTAACCATATATATGAGTTATGATTTAAATGTGAGAGCGATTCTTATATGAAGGGACAACTATTTATTTTTAGTAAAATTTATTCTTGTAATTGTTCTTGATATATTGATGCATATATACTCAATTAAATCATCATGTCCCTCATATTTTTCTTTTCTTTTGGTTTTACCCTCATAGTTATTTTTTTTTCTAAATTTTCTTAAAAATAAAGATGTGAATCACCAAAATAAGATTAGCAAAGTTTCGATTCTCTTATATCTTTACAATTACTAGTTACATGTGCATTATAAAACCCAAACTAAAGAGATATTTAAGTCTTTTTATTTATCCGCCCTATTGGCTATTACCATCACACTTTCTTAGATATATTATATATACCAAACGTAGAAAAAATGTAATGGAAGATGTTTAACTTATATATTATACCTACAAAAAACGTAGACAAATTCAGCCATATATCTTATATACCAAAAATATTCACAAAAAAACTACCAACTGAGTTTAATTTGGATTGACTTACACATTTGAGTTGCTTGTGGTGATGAGAAACAGCTTACACGAAGCTTGAAGGTTAATTAGTATGTGAAACCCAGATATATTCTGTATGTTTATAAAGGAGTGTGAAGGAGATCGAAGATTGGCTTAAAGAAGATCAATGTAGTTGAAAACAAAAAAAGTGTTATGACATGTTGGCTCGAGATATACATATATAGAGAGAGACAAACCGTGGAAAAAAAGGACGATAACAAAGCATGCTTGTCATTAGGTATTTTATAATGATAATGTCTAATTTAATGGAAGCAGAAAAGTCAATATTAAAATTTAAAGATGATGTTTTTTTTCCTCCACTTCATTAGCTTTATCTAGTAGAAGAAATGTTAGGAATCACAAGAAGTGAGATACGAATTAAAGTAGATTAAATTACTCTTTTTTAATTAATATGAATGATGCCATAAATAAATTAAGTTCATCTCCGTTGTTGGGAATGAGATTTTATTTTTGACAAGATGTTGGAGTTCTTGTTGTGAAAGAAACACCAGAATATATTTTCTTCAATAACCAATATATACAATTAGTATAACATAATTTGTCAAAATTTTAGCTATGAAAAACCTTATGCAAAAAAAAAAAAAAAATTAGCTATGAATAACTTCATTTCAGTTTAATTTTGTGAAGGAGCATCATGATTTGGGCGTGGTCTTTGGGATTGACACGCGACACAGTCCCGGTCTAGGATAACATAGAAATTTTATTGTATAACCCAAATAAAATAAAAATTGACCATTATTAGACTTTGATTTGAATAACATTACTCAGATTTAAGGAGCATTATATGAGACAAAACCATGTGACGTGTCATCATTATTTAGGGCGTTTACGCCAAAAATGACAAATCCCAAGATCTCAAGAGTTTTTTTTGTTGACCAAAAAAGTATATACAGCCTTTTGAACATTAATTATCAGTATTAAATTAAATTAAATCAAGTAATCTAAAAAACGAAAGAAAATCAACTAGTGTAGTAACATAAAATATTCAAGTTTAAGAAATTTTTGTTTCGTCATCATTTAAGTTAAGAATTAAAAATTGAAAAATTATAATAATATTTGAAAGTACATCCAATTCGGGTTTGGTTCACATGCTTTTTTTTTCCTTTATAGTTTATAGAAACTAAAAATGGAATTCGAGTAAGATTATATATTTTTATGGAAGATATATCTTTAATTGAACGATTTAAAGAAAAAAAAAGATTTAATAAGATTATTCTTTTTGGGGGGTTTAATTTCATTATGGTTGTTTGACAAAAAAAAAGGTTTCAATGTTTCATTATGGTTTATTCGGATTTTATTTTCTTAAGAAAGGAAACAAAATCAGTTTCCTTTTTTATTGGGATTCTTTGATTCGATTTTCTATCCCTAAAAGACACCTTTGTATCATGAAAATCGAATAACAAGAGTCAAGAGAGATCTTTCTCGTTAAAGATTAAATAATTAATTAACTAAAACAATAATATGATTCTTTGATGGGCTTTTTAAATATGCTAAAAATGGGCTTAGAAATAAAAACCATATATAAAGTAGAATTCTGACACAGGACTATTCACTTTCAGTTCGCTTGCTTGCTTTCTGAGATTCTCATATCCCAAGGTACATTCTCTCTCTCGGAACCTTCTCCATTGGTAACGATTTTTGTATTCTTCGAATTAAAATTCTGGGTAAATTAAATTTCGTTGATTCTTTAGGGTTCGTACGATTTTATTAGTGATTTTGAATGAAGCATTTTGATGCAATTTTCATAGGGATTTTCATGAAATTGTTTCGGGGTTTTTCATTTCTTAATTCACATAAACGATAGAACATGAGAAAGTCGCTTCCCTTTATTTATTTGGTTCGATGCATCTGTAGTTGCACGTTCTCATTCCTCAATTTTGTATTTGGTTTATTTATAAAAATTTCTGGGTTTCATTACAAATTCAGAACCAAAACATTGTTAATTTGATTAGAAGCATTTCAAGAAACCTTTAATTTGTTTCTTATGCTAAAAGATAGTTTTTTTTTTGGAATTTGGATAAGTTCTATATAACCTTATGAAATTGATTGTGTTTTAAAGGTTTTGATTTGGACAATGATTTACAAGAGAAGATATGTCCCGGTTGTCCGAGATTTTCCAGAAGGTTGTGGTGTTTTTTCAGGACATAGATCCAATGCTGATGAATCTTTGAAGCAATCTAAGTTTAAGGTAAGAGTCAGATTCTGTTAGGACTGTTCTGCTTCACTGTGACTTGTTAAGATTTTGAAGTGCTAAGAGAGCTTATAATGGTTTTTTTGTAAATGTTAAGAGGAGAACCGTGCAGTCTCGTAGAGATTTCCCAGACTTCTCTAAGACTAAAGAGGAATCATCAGATCATTCGGAGACCGGGATTTCTGGAATTGAAGAATTGGATAACACAACGGATGTTACGAAAGACGAACAGATTCTTGAATCTAGTGGAGGTTTTAAAGATCATCAAGAGAAGGAAGTTATAGGAGATAGCGACAACACACAGAACCAGAACCTTGAATGCTCAACAAAAGTGAGAAAGACGAGCTTGGAAAAGAAGAGAAGATTGAGTTTACATAACTCAACCACGGAAGTTCAGACAGATGTACTTAACATTGATACCAAAAAAAAGTTCAGACAGATGTTGTGAATACCTCAAAGAGAGTTATTGTTAAGTCAAAAGACGAACAGATTCTTGAATCTGATGGAGGTGTTAAAGATCATCGAGAGAAGGAAGTCATAGGAGATAGCGACCAGACACAAAACCATGATCTTGAATGCTCAGCAAAAGTGAGAAAGACTAGCTCGGAAAAGAAGAGAAGATTGAGTTTACATAACTCAACCACGGAAGTTCAGACAGATGTTGTGAATACCTCAAAGAGAGTTATTGTTTCGGGACTCGCAGCTAAGTCGAAATGCCCTTGGAGGCAACCGAAGAAGCGAGGTTCAAGACGGGTGAAAGATTGAGAGTGAGTCTTGAGTTTTTTTTGCTGAAGTTTATGTTTTTGGGTTCTTGTTATAATTGTTGCTAATGTGGTGAAACCAAGACTCTTTCTTACTCCACTAGATGATAGTTTTAGAAGTAAGATCACTCTTTTGTCTCTTTAGATTAGAGGTTTCAGATTATTAGAGGAATCTGAGGTACAAGATCTCATTATTTAGCAATATTGATTAGCTTTTCTTTCTCTTTAAAGATTAGAACTTTGATACTTTTTTTTAATCTTGATTATGTTAACAATTACTCAACGAAGAGGATAAACCAAATTCGTTCAACAAGAAATTGAGAAATTACTGTATTTGATTGATCTTTTACCAAATTGGGAAAAGAAACTGAGATTCTTGACACATTTTCGACATTAGAAAGAGATAAATACTAAACCACAATTAATCACATGAACCAGAAACTGAACCGAACCGAAATTAAAAACATAAACCAAATTCGTTAGATAAGAAATTGAAACTTTATCAAATTGGCAAAAGAAACTGAAATATCCAAGCAAATCCTATTTGTTAATCACTCGATTTTAGCCTTAAATGGTGATGCAATTGCAATCAGTGGCGTTTGTATTCGATTCGATAATACTCGGTTTGATATAAAAATCAAAATTAAACCGGAATTAAGCCGGTTTACCATTTCTGTCTCTCTCAATAAACATTTCGTTTTAGGATTCCGAAGTCAGACAAAGCAA
This sequence comes from Kernera saxatilis, assembly GCA_900406395.1. Taxonomy (NCBI): domain Eukaryota; kingdom Viridiplantae; phylum Streptophyta; class Magnoliopsida; order Brassicales; family Brassicaceae; genus Kernera; species Kernera saxatilis. Next base: position 33,264 of record OVAY01000308.1, on the reverse strand, counting down.
AAACCGAAAACGATGCAGAAATCGATTGCGATGACGGCGAAGATATTTCTTCACCGGAATCTTCTGGAAAGAGGTAAACCTAGAACTGCCTCTCCTTCGTTTAGCCATTGCGGTTTCTGCTGTTTCTGGGTACGAGCTTTTTCTAGCGTGATTGATTTCCGAGAGAGACTGAGCAGAAATCGGCTCCGTGATATTAAGTTTGACGATGCGATCGATTTGTTCAGTGACATGGTGAACTCTCGTCCCTTCCCTTCCATTGTCGATTTCAATAGATTGTTGAGCGCCATTGTCAAGATGAAGAAGTATGACGTTGTGATATCTCTGGGGAAGAAGATGGAAATTTCGGGAATTCGAAATGATTTGTATACATTCAATATTTTGATAAACTGTTTCTGTAGCTGTTTTCAAGTCTCTCTTGCTTTATCTGTTCTTGGCAAGATGTTGAAACTTGGTTATGAGCCAGATAAAGTCACGCTTGGCTCTCTTGTCAATGGATTTTGTCGTAGAAATAGGGTTTCAGATGCTGTATCTTTGGTTCAGAAAATGGTGGAACTAGGATATAAGCCAGACATTGTTGCCTACAACGCGATTATTGATAGTTTGTGCAAAACCAGACGGGCGAATGATGCTCTCAGCCTTTTCAAGGGACTTGAAAGGAAAGGAATTAGACCGAATGTTGTTACTTACACCTCTCTCGTAAAGGGTCTTTGTAATTCGGGTAGATGGAGCGACGCGGCTCGGCTGTTGAGTGATATGATCAAGAGGAAAATCAGCCCTAATGTGATTACTTACAGCGCATTGGTGGATGCATTTGTGAAAAATGGCAAGGTTTTAGAGGCTAAAGAACTGTATGAGGAGATGATCCGAATGTCTATCGATCCTGATACCGTCACTTACAGTTCATTGATCAATGGGCTTTGTATGCACGATCGCATAGATGAGGCCAGTGAAATGTTTGATTTGATGGTAAGCAAGGGATGTTTCCCAGATGTAGTGAGTTATAACACTCTTATAAATGGATTTTGTAAGTCTAAGAGAGTAGAGGATGGGATGAAACTCTTTCGTGAGATGTCTCAAAGAGGATTGGTTAGCAATACAGTCACTTACAACACTCTTATCCAAGGGTTTTTCCAAGTAGGCGATGTAGATAAGGCTCAAGATTTTTTTAGTCAGATGGATTCATTTGGTGTCTCTCCTGATATTTGGACCTATAATATTTTGTTAGGTGGTCTTTGTGACAACGGGGAGCTAGAGAAAGCATTAGTGATATTTGAAGATATGCAAAAGAGTGATATGGATCTTGATATTGTCACATATACTACCATCATCCAAGGGATGTGCAAGATTGGTAAGGTTGAAGATGCTTGGGGTTTATTTTGTAGCCTAAGCCTCAAAGGAATGAAGCCTGATGTTGTAACATACACTACAATGATGACAGGCTTGTGTAGGAAAGGCCTACATCGTGAAATAGATGGATTGTATACAAAAATGAAAGAAGACGGGCTTTTGCAGAATGATGGCACGCTATGTCTTAGAGATGGTGACATAACCGCATCAGCTGAACTTATCAAAGAAATGTTGCGCTGTGGCTATGCACCATCTTTACGTGGAGACAGAGAATCTAGGGGATGCGAAAAAGCTCTCTCTTTCTTGTGATTGTTACTGTGATCTGTGCATTTCCATTACGATGTTATGTTTGGAATTTGTCTTGCAAATTCATCTGTTTCTGCAGTGATTGAATCACTGGCACTTGGTATTTCTCTAATTCGAGTTGGGAGATCCTCAATTACTTCATCCAAGCATTGAGTATCTTGTTCAGCCAAGTGTTATCGAATGGCGAATGCATAAGGATTCTTAACGCATCCCTCACTCCCAATTGGAGATTCTGTATATGGGGTTTGCATTTCAAAGGGATTCTCTAGAAGGGTTATGTGGTCCGTCATCATCGTCAGCAGCAGCTCTATCGATGGTGCTGATAAGCATTGCTTCATCTTCTCCTTCTGATCTCAACGCTTGAGGTGAAATTTCTATCTCCCCTATCTCAAATTGCATTTCTTGGTCCACTTTTTGTTCATTGGTTTTTGTTTATTTTCCTTTCGAAATCCATTGGTTTGATATAGCTTTTTAACTACCGGATTGAAGTTGTTCTGGCTGTTCTGTTATGTCTGAAAAAAGTGGTATACAAAGTTAGAAGATTGTAAGTCTTGTTTAGCTTTAGAAAGGTCTTTAATCTCCCAAAATTGACCTCCTCAACATTTTTTAGTATCCCTCTAAAAGGCATTCTTATTATTAGGGTGTCTTCAATGCAAACTAGTCTCTGGTTCATGCTTTCTTTGACTCATTTGACGTATTATTCATCAGTCCCAATTCTTTAGTGTCTAATGGTATCTACGAAACTCTTACTAGTTTCGAAGACAAAAGTATCACTTTCCCTTGCTCAAAACCAGTGGACGTGTTACAGTAGATGAACAAAACACACATGAACAATATTTGTTGTTCACATATTTTGAGTTACTAAAAACCGGTTCGGCTACACAATGCAGGTGCTCGGGAACAGAGGAATGTAAGAGATGTATTTGGCTACCGGCGTGAGGAAGAATGAGCATCACTTGTTTTCTCAAGATTTTTCTCTGTGCATAAACATAAGAAATGTAGGAAAAAGCCATGAAGTTGTAAAATTTCCTTAGAACAAATAACAAAATTTATAAGAAAATAGGCCAATTCTAGTCATAGTGAATTCTATTTATGCATACTGTTTAAATCCATTAAAAGCAAAGCTTCTCACTTGTAAGTTGATCACTTGTATTCATTGAAGTTGTAAAATTTTCATAGGAAAAAAAAATACTTCTAGACCTCAATTATAGTCAAAAACTGTTGTTGCGAGAACAAATCAAATCTTTGGATGGCCCCATCGTGTAATGGAAATTTATTCCTCTTCCTTATCGTTTCTTTTCTCCTAATAATTATCACTCATTTGCTAAACACCTCCACGGTCTTTTTTTTTTTTTCCTTTGTGGAATTTCTTTTCTCTGTGTCTCAGCAACGATGGGTGGTTGCTTCTCTGTCTCGTTGTCATGTGATCAAGTTTTTAATCAAGTCTCTCAACAGTTATGTGTCAAAGAGAGCTATATTCACAACCTCGAAGAGAATCTCACAGCTTTGGAGTCAGCCATGGAAGATCTGAAGGCAAGGAGAGATGATTTGTCAAGAAGGGTGGAGAGAGAGGAGAATAAAGGTCTACGAAGGCTTGCCCTTGTCCAGGTATGGCTTACGAGAGTTGAGACTATCGAAAGCCAAGTCAATGGCTTGTTTAGTGTTAGAAACTCTGAGCTTCAAAGGTTGTGTCTTTGTGGGTTTTGTTCCAAGAGTTTGAAATTGAGTTATCGTTATGGGAAACGGGTTTTCATGATGTTGAAAGAGGTTAAGAATCTCAAATCAAATGGCGTTTTTTAAGTGGTTGCTGAGCAAGCTCAAGCTTCTGCGGTGGTAGAGAGGCCTATTCAACCGACAATCGTTGGTCGGGAAACAATGCTTGAAACAGCATGGAACCGCCTCATGGAAGATGGAGTTGGTATTATGGGTATGTACGGTATGGGCGGAGTAGGAAAAACAACGCTTCTCACGCAAATCAACAATAAATTTCTTAAAAGAGAAGAGGATTTTGATATTGTGATTTGGGTTGTGGTTTCTAAGGATTTAGAGATCCAGAGGATTCAAGAAGAGGTTGCAAAGAAACTAGGCTTGGATGGCGAAGAGTGGAACCGGAGAGATGAAGACCAAAAGGCCTGTGACATACACAATGTCCTAAAGAAGAAGAAGTTTGTGCTATTGTTAGACGATATATGGTCTAAAGTTAATCTAACGGAGATAGGAGTCCCTTATCCAAATAGAGAAAATGGATGTAAAGTAGTTTTCACCACTCGTTCTCAAGAAGTGTGTGGGCGCATGGGAGTCGATGTTGAGATGGAAGTCCGGTGTTTGTCACCTCATGATGCATTGGACTTGTTCCAAAAGAAAGTTGGAGAGATTACGTTAAGAAGCCATCCAAACATACCAGAACTTGCAAATGTTGTTGCTAAAAAGTGTCATGGTCTACCTTTAGCACTTAACGTCATTGGAGAAGCCATGGCATGCAAACGGACTATTCAAGAATGGCATCACGCAATGGATGTTTTGAGTTCATATGCAGCTGAGTTTTCCGGCATGGAGGATGAGATTCTTCCGATTTTAAAGTATAGTTACGATAATCTAAAGGGTGAACATGTCAAATCGTGTTTACTATATTGCGCTTTATTTCCAGAAGATCATAGAATTTCTAAACGTGGGTTGATAGAGTATTGGATATGCGAGGGGATTATAGATGGAAGTGAAGGTATAGAAAAGGTTGCGAACCGGGGTTATGAGATAATCGGTAGTCTTATTCGTGCATCTTTGTTGATGGAGGATGAGAAGAAAGCTTTACGTGAAGTGTATATGCATGATGTTGTTCGTAAAATGGCCTTGTGGATCGCTTCTGATTTTGGAACGCATAAGGACAATTTTGTCGTGCGTGCTGGTGTTGGTTTATACGACATACCTAAGGTTAAGAATTGGAACGTTGTCAAGAGAATGTCGTTGATGTCTAATAAGATTGAACGTGTTTCTGGCAGCTTAGAATGTCTTGAACTTACAACTTTGTTCTTGCAGAAAAACAAGAAGACATTGGTAAATATCTCCGGCGAATTCTTCCGGTCCATGCCAAAGCTAGTTGTTTTGGATCTATCGTTTAATATAAACCTATCTGAATTGCCAGATGAGATATCGGAGTTGGTTTCGTTGAAATATCTCAACATGTCATTTACAGGCATACGATGTTTGCCTGATGATTTTCGAAAGTTGAAAAATCTAACTCACTTGGATTTGGAAGGCACGAGTAAACTTTCGAGTATTGTAGGGATATCTACACTACTGAATTTGAAAGTATTGAAGTTGCTACGTTCTAACGTTTTGTGCGGTCCCAACACACTAGAGGAGTTACAAGTCTTGGAACATCTAGAAATCTTAACCATAGGGATCATTTATGGTTCAGGTTTCGATCAATTTTTCAGCTCTCGCAAGCTGATGTGTTGTACACAAGCTCTAGCAATCAAGAGTTGTCAATTAGAATCCTCGGACATATCGGTTTTAGCTAGTATGGAGAAAGTTCATGAACTCCTTTTCGATGGATGTATTATTTCTGAGGTAAAGTTGGATATTGAAAGCATCAAAAGCAAGACGGTTTCTCCTCTGCACAATCCAAAAAACGCATGCTTCTTGAGCCTCTATCGCATTACTCTGCAGCATTGCGAAAGCTTAAAAGAATTGACGTGGCTGATGTTTGCTCCAAATCTTACAATGCTTTTTGTTTGCGATGCGGACGAACTAGAAGATGTAATAAGCAAAGAGAAAGCTTTTGTTGGTGAAAAAACAGAGATTGTTCCTTTCAAGAAACTGAGAACTCTACGTTTGGTTGATCTACCGGAGCTTAAGAACATCTATTGGAGTCCTCTACCATTTCCTTGTCTGAAGAAAATCATTGTACACAACTGCTCAAAGCTGAGAAAGCTTCCACTCAATTCTAAAAGTTGCTCATGTGGTGAAAAAGGTTTAGTCATTAAGTACAAAGAGAAAGAATGGTTAGAAGGGGTTGAATGGGAAGACGAAGCTACCAAAGCCCTTTTTTTACCTTCATGCATACAACAAGTCTAATTTCTCCTTTCCTTTCCTCTTTTTGTTGTTTTAATGCAATTTTTTGGCTTATGAAAGTGGTGCTTATATTTTCATGACTTTTTGTTAAGTTTCATAATCTTCTAACTCAAAACCAAACGACCAAGTTAACACATTGTTCACTTCCTCCTGAGATATTTAGACATAATTTTTTGAATCAAAGACAAAAAGATTGGATTCGAAGTTGTGTTGTAGCTTAAATTTTAATTTAAAAATCAATTATTTCTTCAGCAGATAAGTGAAATTTTTCTATTGAAACTGAAGAAAGTATAGACACAAATCATGTTCATGAAGAAGCAAATAAAAAATCGCAAAACGCAATTGAGAATCAAAACCTGTAAAAGAGATTCTTCAATTTCAAGGAGTATATTTTCGTCTTGAATAACATCTTCGGCGAAAGCTGATTACAGTATTTTTAACGAAGAGGCCAATAAATTTCTGGAACCGAACAAAATCCAATTCTCAGTGATGAGTCGAAAAGAAAACAAACACATTGTGCAAAACTGATTTAGAACGGTTTCTCTAAACCGATTTCGATAAATTCCGGTTTACATTTTGTCACCGGTTTAGCTTTTTGTGAAAGCTTGTGCGTAATCCTCAAATTTGAACATTTGTTTTCGAAATGGGCCTGGTGTTTGGGCTTTTCCATTTCATTTTTAACCCAGATCTAGCGATAAAAAACCAGTGTGTATATAACTCGATCTTATAACATTTTCAAATTTTCAGCCAACAAAAAAATAGCCGTTTGAAGAGGTGTCTCCTTCCTGAGTCTCGAGTCTTCCTCTGCTTCTATGAACGGTACACTTTTGAATCCGAGTTTTGGAGTTTTTATTTTTGGCGATGATTTTGTTTTCGTTTTCTCTCAAATCTATTGTGTGTTTGAGTGTTTTGTTTCTGAGTTTTCTTCTTCGTCAAAGTTGTTTCCTAAAATTGAATCGCTCTTTTTTTTTTTTACTCTCGATCTGGGTAATACTTGTGTTAGACTCTAGAAAATTAGGGATAATATTTTGTCACTCGTATTCTGGTCAAAAGATGAACAAAGCGAAACTTACTTAAACCTGGTTCCTAAAATCTCGTGACCAAAATTTCCATGTGAACTTGGGTTTTGATTAGATTTTTCTGATTCTCTTCCAACAGTTTGGATTCAGATGTTGAAAGAAGTAACATCAACGCTGGACAGAAAAACCGATCAGTTCATGTCCAATCAACATGACATAAGGTATAATTTCATGCCTCTTTCTCGCTGAATGTTACTGCTACGATTCATTTGTTCATCTACTTTTCATCACGTGTTGATTTCTTCTGTGCGCTTTTGGGATTTCTGGTTTCTAGTTGATCATGAAGCTTCTTCAAATCATTCCGGAGAAGAGTACACAGAGTGAATCAATCGGAATCCTACATAAAAAAATTCAAGTCAGTTCTTGATAAAGTGCTTAGAATGGTGAGTGTTTCTGTTGATAAATAAACAGAACTCAGTATTTGACTATCGTCAATGGTAGACATTAATCACACAACCATTTATCAAGAATGTCTTAGATTAAACACTGCAACCATTTCTAAATAAACATAGATCCCAAGTTGTATTCTGCGTTTTAGCAGATACTAATTTACTCATTTATTTTCTTTTGTGAGTTTAGTAAGATTTACTTACTCTTTACGCTTATTATTCAGCTGGGATTTGCACTATTGGCAGTAGTATCTTCAAGATTAGTCTCTGCTGGTAAGGTATGAAAGTAAATCTAATTAGGAAAGCAACTCTCAGGTATGTATCTTTAGCACCTTCTTTATGATGTATAACTTGGTTTTTATAGAAGATAAAACGTTTTTCTAAAAGCTTTATTTTCACTAGAGACTTTTAAAGATTTTCAAACTTTTTAGGGTGAGATTCTATATTTTCTGATTGATTATGAAAGCTTAAGTGTTGCATAGTGTGCGAACAGATTGAAGATGGTGTCCTGTCATTGATCCTTTCATTGATCGTTAGAGATAGTATGTTTGGTTTGTCTTCACACTTATGTTCACTGAGTTTCTGATTAATTTGGCAATAAGAATCTCTCCCTCTCGTATTTCCAAGTTTTTTTTCTCTAAATGTTTTAAGATAAAAATGTTTTTAGTGTTTGAATTTACCTTCTCTTTTCGTTTTTTGCGGTTCCAGATTTCATATCTGACACCAAAAAGATCTACAGTGTATATGCTGATGTTGTAGATGTCCAGGGGATTCAAAGGGATGATCTAGACCATTTGATTAGTTACTTTGATGCTATTTAAGTGCGGTTGTTAAGGTAATGTAGTCATTTATATGAAACATTGATCAAGTACCTGCTCTACTTAACGTGAGTATTCTTGTATACAGTTGCGTTGGTGTTAGTCTGTTTCATATATACGTATCACTGATGATTCCCTTTCTTTCTATTTCGCTTTTGGAATTCTCAGATATGAAGTTTTAGAGAAAGGCCAAGAACCGGAGCAAGAAACAAACTTGTGGAATCAAAAGATTTGCCAGGTAAATCAGAAAAAGAGGTTTTGGGTTTCAATGGTTTCAAAGGTATATAGTGTAAATTGTTAGCTTTTGTTATGTTTTCAAATCAGAAACACATGTATAATGTCGTAGCACATCTCAGACATCGTTTTGCTGATTTCAGGTCCATCGCAAATGGAGTTCTAAAATGGCTGAGAGACGCAATCTTCTTGTTTCTGAAGTCTAATTCTTCTGCCGGGTATGTGTCGTTCTTCTTTTGCTTTTCTGCTTAATCGTTGATTTATGCATACATATCATATTCTTGTTTTGTTTATTTCTTCCTTAAAGTGTTTTTTTGCTTACATACTTAACTTGCTTCTTATTTTTTCCTTCCTTCTTTGCTTTTTTAAGTCTTCTCTGCGTAGTTCACTGTTTCTTTCTTTGCTTCTTTGATTTCTCTGCTTAGTTAATTGCTTTGCCTATTTACTTAACTCGTTAATATGCTTACTTCCTTGCTTTCTTTATTACATGCTCAACTTGATACGAGTTAATGCAATCCCTGTCTTGGTTTTAAAACAAAGTTTAACCTTCCCACGATACCAAACATTTACGTTACAAAATTACCTTAAAATTTTGACAGTTACATACTTTGGCATAATCCATCTAATCCAAGCCAAACTAAACGAGTTATACAAAACATACAAATTTTCAAAGGAAAAATAATATACTTTGTAACTTCGATGTGGGATCCTAATATACCTAGTCCGACACACAGGTACATTGGCTCGTGAGGCAGGTGGGTTTGCAGTTTCTATTGTTGTTGTATATTTTCTATTTATGCGTTTGCATTCTTCAATATAGACAGGTTTGTGTTTTAGAGTTCTTTCGATAGTGTTCTATAAAGCTAGCTACAGCCTACAAGTAACCACCTCATTGACTTTGTAGAAAGCAATTAAGCAGATGATGATGGTGAACTGTCGATAGGTAGGAGAGAAAGATACGATCGAGAAAGACATTGTGAATATCATTACTTGGAATATGAATTGTGTAATGCTGCTGAAACAGGAACTCTAAGATTTAAGAGAATTAGAAGTAATAGCGTTACAATTACTATGATGAACAGGTAAACCCACCAACGACTCAAAATTTACCAAACCATATAGAAAAAAATCAACATCAATACGCATTTCATAATGAATGGTGAAGAAGGAACGATGTTTTTTTTTTTCCGATAAACCATAGAAGTTCTGGGCCTTGGTCCATAATCTTCTCTCGGGTGTTTAGCTAAGAAGGAAGAATATATAATTTGTAAATATTAAATAATTAGGTGCGAGAAGGCACACCGAGATCGTCTTCAGAGTAAGGATGAATAAAATAACTGTTCATTTGCCAGACGTTAAACGACGCCGTAACGGTCGTATTAAGGGCGTTGTTGAACAAGAAGAGCTTCGTAGCTCCATAGATTGCTTTTGTTGGATATACTCTTGAAGTAATACATGTTCTCCCACCTTGTCCGAATCCTTCTACTATCGAATGATCCACCTATTCAAAATTAAAAGTTAAAAACAACACAATTAAACTTAATTCTTTCACTTTTTTTTTTGTAATGATACTAATTAGAAACTAATACTAGATTATAGTTTATGGCTTTAAGGATCTAATATATTACCAAGATTCTCATAGTCAATTTCTCTCCTTTTAGGACCGGTACGAAGCTTCCGTATATCGATCTCACCACATCGTTTGCCATGGTTGACCTATTAAAAGAGATTTTGATTAATTAACCATAAATCAATATTTTCTTATAACCGAGGATCTATAAGCTATTTTTTTCTTTATAAATCTGCATTTGCTATTACAAAAATATAATGGAAACGGACAAAAATGCATTTAACAGAAATGAGTTATTACTTAATGTATGGTTAAAATGCAAATATATGGATTGATTATCTTGTTGAATAATTACTTACCTTAAGGTGTCAGTGCAGAAGAAAGTCTTGAGTTCAGAATCATTTCCTTTAGTCACATAGAAATAAACCGGAGTTTGTTCCGAGAAGCTTTCGTCAGTAAGAACCGAGAATCCGAAAGGCCCTAAAGCACCACTCACGGTGGAGCCTCCGCTGGTTTCGCAGCTGAAATTCTCGTCGACCTCCACAGAGTCGTCTCCAAGGATTATTTCGATATCTTCTTTATTGATCTCGAACTCAGCCTCTATGTCTAGCTGAGCCGCGGAACCCACATCGACCGGAACCACCGTCCTTGGTTCAACCTTCATGTCGAATTTCTTGCTGCTCATTCTCAAAGATTCGATTTCTTCAACTGGCCATTGGACTAAGTTCTTCCCCGTCTTCGTGTCCAAGACAACAGTTCGTGGAATGCTCTGTTCATGGTTTATGAGAATTTAAATCCCTAACTTGGGTCACAAGTAACTAACACATCAAAGCCCTAACTTTCATACCACGTTTAGAGAAAACATACCTGAACAGAAGACCAACCCTTTTGTACATCAGCAGCTTCACTATCAGATTCACCAATCCAACCCCACAAGATTCTTCGTCCCTTATTTTGATCGTAAAACGACTTTGACGCATAAAATTTTCCGTAATCATATCTCAAACCGGTACTGATCCCGACATCGATAGCTGGATTATCAGGGACCCATGTTCCGTTTGATTCGTAATACGTCCCAATGGCATAATGATCGATCCTAGTATCGTCCATGCTAGCCTTCATAACATGCTTCACATCCGGTCCATTGACCGAAGTGTCAAGCCCGTTGGCTTCAGTTTTTGACACTGGATAAAAGTCAATGCACTCCCACATTCCGGTGTTGGGCACTTGGTGCAACAAGGTATCGAGTTGCTTGTAGGTTTTCAAATCGGTAGTGTCATAAACAAGAGATATTCCGGTTCTGTTTATTTTGGAGCCAATTGTGATCCGCCATTTTCCGCCTGATGTCTTCCAGGCCGTTGTCGGGTCACGGAAGTCCTTTACACCAATACTTGGAGGCGGGACAAGAACCGGGTTGCCAGAGAACTTGACCCATTTCAACAAAAGTGGGTCACTAGGGTCTTCAGGATATGCAAGATTTTGAACCTAAACACATAATAACTACTAATATCATCCATTGGTCCGACCAAATAGAAAAGATCTCAACAGTCAATTCAAATGTAGTTATAACCGGTTAGAAAAAATGTGATTTTAGTGATACCAGACACGAATTCGAATCCAATACTATACATGTGAAAGAATTATGGTACGTTTTACAAAGCCATCACAAATATATATTATCAAAAACTAATTCTAAACCTTATAAAATCATGAATCAAAGGGCTAGTTAAATGAAAAGAAGAGGATTTTAAAATCAATACCTGTACGAATTTGTCGGTGGAACCGGTGTAGAGCATGGCAATGGAGCCATCATCGAGCAAAGTGGCTGAACCGGTCCAGACGCCGTTAGCGTCGTACCATTGGTCAGGAACCATGGCTAATGGAAGGTGAAGCCAGTGGATAAGGTCCTTTGAAACTGCGTGACCCCAAACTATGTCACCCCACACGGCTCCATTTGGGTTATATTGATAGAAGAAGTGATACCATCCCTTATAGAACAATGGACCTGGACACATATGATTAACATTACATTCTTGCGGTCAAAACTAATTTTTCAAATGTAAGGATTTTTTTTTTTTTTGAAAGGTCAAAATATATTATGTATGGTAAATCCCCTAGCTAGTGCAATAGAAGACTATCAAAACTTTGCATTCACTAAGGTTTATAAAATAAAATAACAATTACAGTTATCTATTAAGACTATAGAGTATTATATATATAATATATATATATATAAAATAATAATTATGAATTGGCAAGCAATGATTTGGACAATTGGCACATGACTTACATCGTATACAAATCTAAAGCTTACCATTAGGATCTGTAGACGGAGAAGCCAGAAATTTGCCATTCACATACGCCATTTGATGAAGAAATAGAGCAAAAATGAAGAATAAATAAATTAAATACGAAATGAAAAAGTATAATCTTATCTGTAATTAAGAAAAACATAATGAAATTGTATGATCCCTTATTGAAAATTCTCCGGATTTGAAATTTAAAAATATTGGACATCACTCTTGCGTAATTACTTCAATTTTGTTCCTTAAGCTATGGTCTAATATATTTTTTAAAAAAAAGAAAGGAAAATGAACATTCTTTGATGTTGTTAGGAAACGAAATGAGGGAACACATTTTTAGCTATATATAACTAAGAAAATCAATAATGAATAAACCAATTATTCTTTTTTTTTTGTCAACGAATAAACCAATTATTCATAAGTAATAAAAAATAGTCTTCTTTTTTTCTTATTTTGTTAATACCGTTCATCCAATTTTTCTCAGGCTGGAAATGAAACGCCGTTCGTTGCCACGACAACATAGTATTGTTCCACGAGAATGCTTCTGTGTTCCGATCATCGTTTCTCTTCTCTGACACGCCGGCCAAACGAGGACGTGACTCCGCCGTTATTTCATCATTGGCGCCATTTTTTATTGTAGATCCGTCGCGTATGAGAGTGACGTACAAAGCAATCAAGAGCAAGATGATGGCGAGATAGACTTTGATGGGTCGTCTCCGACGAGTTTCCGGGATCGGATCGGATCTTGAATCGGATAATGGTTCTTGTCGGAAGATGACGGGCAAGAGCGCTTCGGAGCTCGCCATTTTTTTTTTTTTGGTTTTGTTTTTTTTTTATAGAATTTTGAGGGATATGTAATTCGAAAATGGCATGTCAAATTTATATATCGGAAAGTCAACAAAAGAAAATCTCAATATAAAAAATATTATCTGAGACAGGTTGGCAAATCAGAGGTGTGATTTTTTTTTTGTATTTATTAAACACTAAAATGCATGTTTACAGACTATAAGTCAATAGTTTATTTAATACTCAATAACAATTAGTTAACTAATAAATGGATTTTGGGGCAATATATTAGACCAGTTTGTGCTACTACTATCTTTCCTTGTTGTGTCCGTGATTTTCATAGAATAATATTTCTATTTTTTTTTTCTCTACAACTAAATCTCTGTTTTAATACTTCTTTGCCTAAATTTAATCCCAAGCGGAGGAGGAGAAATTTAATCACAGCTAAATTAATTTTGAACTTTTTTGCTCATGCCAAGCCCTCAGAACACACGTTGGACGTTGCACATCCAATTTATTAGGCTCTGTAAATTCTTAATGAGAATATTTATTTGGTTAATATATTTCTTTTGAATATGCGGATAACGGTTGAATCGTTGATGTTGACCAAAAATGAAGATGCAAAATTGCCGACTAAAACCATGATTCTCTTTTTTTCTTAGTATAAAATAATAATCTTAATATAATTACTTAGATATTAAAAAAAAGGACATGAGGAACGCGAGCCATTAACAAATTAAAGTTAATACAAATAATTTTCTTTCTGACATCATGTAAGTAATATTAAGTTTTGAAGTTAATTAATATGAACGTGTTTTTAGCAAGGTCCCAGATCTATTAAAACATGGCTTAAAAATTAAGGGTTGACTGCCTAAAACCCCCTCTACATAGCAAATTCAATCTATTTCCTCTTCAACTATAACACTCTTCACAAAATCCCTTAAACTTATGTTTTTAAATTTTTAACTACCCAAATTATCGAATTTTAACTAATTCCACCTCTCTAATCAAAAACATAAAATCGTGTTTACTAAACCTAAATCGTGTTTAAAAATCACTTACCCAAAACTCGACCCAACTGAATCCAAAATCCTACCCAACACTACAAAATTTAAAATCCAAAATTGTTTATGAAATACACTGAATGAAGGAGAGGTTTCGACATACATATAACCCGAAATCTTAAATCAAAATTGAATTGGGGATTAGGGTTCTTCGTCTCTTGCCTTCATATTTCTGGAAATCGAAGAGATGTAAATTGGTATTTGGGCATTTCGGTTTAACGTTATTAGTTTCGTTAGTTCAAAGTAAATGTTATTAAAAACTAAAATTAATTCAATGCTTATGAAAAAAAATGTCGTGAAGAAGAATTCGGAGGAGGAGGAGCGTGAGAGAAGAGAAGTGGGGACGAGGAGCGTGAGAGAAAGGAAGTGGGGAAGAGAGGTCGTGAGAAGTAAAGAAGAAGAAGAAAAAGTTATTAGTTTGTTTAATTCAAAGAAAATTCTATTAAAAACCAAAATTAATTCAACGCTTTTTCGAAGACAAAAATGTTATGTCGGGTCGGGTTTCGAATTCCGTCGGAGCAGGTTTTGGATAAGTGATTTTAAAACGCGATTTAGATTTATTAAACATGATTTTGTGTTTTTGATTACAAATGTGGAATTAGTTAGATTTTGATAGTTTGGGTGGTTAAAAATTCTAAAACACTAGTTTAGAGAGTTTTATAAAGAGTGTTATAGTTGAGGAGGAAATAGTTTGAGTTTGCTATATAGGGGTGGTTTTAGGCAGTCAACCCAAAAATTAATATATTTGTTTTAAGAAAGTTTTTAAAGATTCGTTTGTTTTGGTTCATGCGTCATGGATCCTATATTATATCTTTTGAATTTTTTTTTAAGGTACGTCCTAATTAAGCTACTTTATTATTTCACAAAATTTAGATGTTGTATAGTAACACTTTTGTCTCATTCATGTAACTTCATTGTTATATATATATATTATTTTATATAAAGCGGAGATTCTGGATCGAAATCTGTAATCTTCCAAGTCAAGGATATATAAGAGCGGCTTTTAATCCCCTCAAGAATTGGTAATTTCGTTGTTGTTGTATCAATGATGAATCAATCACAAATATCAAATCACACACATTATATAACAACAATCAAAAGACTAAAAAACATGAAAAAGAAAGAGAAATATCCCTCNAGAAAAATCCCCCTTTTTTTTTTTTTTTTTTGATAAGAGAAATATCCCTTATATATGTAAATAATCAGGTGTGGGAAGGAACACCGAGATCGTCTGCAGAGTAAGGATGAATAAAAGCACTGTTCATTTGCCAGACCTTAAACGACGCCGTAACGGTCGCATCAATGGCGTTATTGAACAAGAAGAGCTTTGTAGCTCCATAGATGGCTTTTGTCGGATATACCCTTGAGGTAATACATGTTCTTCCACCTTGTCCAAATCCTTCTACTATCGAATGATCCACCTAAATTGAAATTAATAACAACACGGTTAAACTTAATTCTTGATTTCTGTAATGAATTTATTGTATGAAAAATAATAAATTAGTTTATTTTTTATAAGGATATGATATATTACCAAGATTCTCATGGTCAATTTCTCTCCTTTTAGGACCGGTACGAAGCTTCCGTATACCGGTTTCACCACATCGTTTGCCATGGTCGACCTATTCAAAGAGATTTTGATTAACCATCAATCATTCTTAGAACCCAGAATCTAAGCGAGGTTTTAAAAATATGCATTTTTCTATTCAAATTTTACAGTGACTAAAGAAAATATGTATTTGACAAAGATGAGTAATTACTTAATTTTTATATTTCGACGATCTATTAAGGTAAGCTTAAAATGTGATTTATGGATTGATTAATTTGTTGAAGAATTAGTTACCTTGAAGTGTCAGTGCAGAAGAAAGTTTTGAGTTTTGAATCTTTTCCCTTAGTCACATAGAAGTAAACTGGAGTTTGTTCCGACAAACTTTGGTCAGCGAGAACCGAGAATCCGAAAGGGCCTAAAGCCCCACGCACGGTGGAGCCGCCACTGGTTTCGCAGCTGAAATTCTCGTCGATTTCCACGGAGTCGTCTCCAAAGATTATTTCAAGATCGTCCTTCTTGATATCAAACTCAGCCTCGATGTCTAGCTGAGCAGCAGAACCAACATCAACCGGAACCACCGTCCCTGGTCCAACCGTCATGTCGAATTTCTTGCTGCTCAGTCTCAACGATTCGATTTCATCAACTGGCCATTGGACTAAGTTCTTCCCTGTCTTCGTGTCGAGGACAACAGTTCTTGGGATGCCCTGATCATAATTTTAAGAAACTGTAAGCCTTAACTTGTATCACAAGTAATCAAAACCTCAAAACCCTAACTTTCAAAGCAAGATAAGTAAAGAAACTATACCTGAACTGAAGACCAACCCTTCTGTACATCAGCAGCTTCACTATCAGATTCACCGATCCAACCCCACAAGATTCTTCGTCCCTTGTTTTGATCGTAAAACGTCTTCGACGCATAGAATTTTCCATAATCATATCTCAAACCGGTACTAATCCCTACATCGATAGTAGGATTATCCGGTACCCACGTTCCGTTTGAATCGTAATACGTTCCAATGGCGTAATGATCAATTCTAGTATCGTCCATGCTAGCCTTCACAATATGCTTCACTTCCGGTCCGTTAACCGATGTGTCAAGCCCGTTGGCTTCACTCTTCGACACCGGGTAAAAGTCGATGCACTCCCACATTCCGGTGTTGGGGACTTGGTGCAACAAGGTGTCAAGTTTCTCGTAGGTTTTGAAATCGGTAGTGTCATAAACGAGTGATACTCCAGTTCTATTGATTTTAGAGCCGATTGTGATTCGCCATTTACCGGCCGACGTTTTCCATGCCGTAGTCGGGTCACGGAAGTCCTTTGCACCGATACCTGGAGGCGGTACGAGAACCGGGTTGCCCGAGTACTTGGCCCATTTCAACAAAAGTGGATCGCTAGGGTCCTCAGGATAGGCAAGGTTTTGAACCTAAAATAAAAATACAATAATTAGTTTATTACTAATATTATCTTTTTATCCGACCATATTAATTCATATTGAAAATATTTTCAAAATCAACACAAAAGTAGTTAGCCTAACAGTTTCAACAAGTTTATTTTTGCGTTATTTGAGTCAAATACTACATTATTTGTCAAAGAATTTATAGATTTATCACGAATATGACCAAATACTGATTTCAAATAATATAGAATCGAAGATCTAGTTAACAAAGAAAAAAGCGGATTTGAAAAATCAATACCTGTACGAATTTGTCGGTTGAACCGGTGTAGAGCATAACAATGGAGCCATCATCGAGGAATGTAGCTGAACCGGTCCAAACACCATTAGCATCATACCACTGGTCAGGAACCATGGCTAATGGGAGGTGAAGCCAGTGGATAAGGTCCTTTGAAACGGCGTGACCCCAAACAATGTCTCCCCACACGGCTGCATTTGGGTTCCATTGATAGAATAAATGGTACCATCCCTTATAGAACAATGGGCCTGGACAACAAATTTAACATTTCATTTGTTAAGAGTCAAAACTAATGTTTTGTAATTGTAGTGACTTTCTTAGTTAATAATGAAATTATACCAAACCAGGTCAATATTAATCATATTGTATGACAAAATCCCCTAACTAGTCCAAATTTAGAAAAAGATCAGAACTTTTCATTAATAAAATCTATAAAATCAATAGATATTTAATTCTAGTTTTATATTTAAGAAAAAAGCTATATAAGCATAAATATATTTCACAAAAAAATGTACGACTTTGTAAATACAATTGGGTTGGTAGAACGAGTTAAATCAGAGCACAAATTAGACTCTCAAATACACCAATGGGCAAGCAAAAATTTGTACAGTTTGCACATGACTCACGTGTTGGATACAAAAGGGGACATAATTGGCTTTGATGACTCTCTGTTCGGATTTTGTTTATGTACTTTTATTTTAGCTTTTGAGGTGTAAATTTCTCAATTAATAATTGTCTTTCACATTATTGCTTTCTCCATTTTTTCTCAATTTGTTTTTGTTCCAATGACATTAATTGTGGTCCGCAAACGACGTGCCGTATTGTCTATATCTACCAATAATTTATTAGGGTTTTAGATATATCTACCAATTGTGAAGCCAATCATTTCTTATTTTTATAAAAATAAAACAAGGTCAAAGGAAAAAAAAAATACTTTTAAAAGCATTAAAATAGAAGACTTCAATGTAGGATCTAGAGCTTACCATTAGGATCTGCAGACGGAGAAGCCAAAATTTTGCGATTCACAGACGCCATGGGATAGAGAAACAAAGAAAGAGCACAAAAAACAATAAATTAAATAAGAAATTAAAATAATAAATTTTCTAGTCATATGATTCCTGATTAATTCTCCGGATTTGAAATTGTAAAAAGAGAAAAATGAACATTCTTTGATGTTGTTAGGAAACAAAAAAGGTGAAACACTTTTTTTCTTTCTATTTTAGCTATATATATAAGAAAATATACAATAATTAATTATTTCTTCATATAACTAACAAAAGAGTATTTTTTTATCTTGTTCATACCGTTCATCCAATTATTCTCAGGCTGGAAATGAAACGCCGATCGTTGCCACGACAACATAGTATTGTTCCACGAGAACGCTTCCGTTTCCCGATCACCGGAATTTCTCTTCTCCGACACGCCGGCCAAACGAGCACGTGACTCCGCCGTTGTTTCATCATTGGCGCCATTTTTGCGTATAGATCCGTCGTGTGTGACGATGAGAGCGACGTACAAAGCTATCAACAGAAAACCGGAATAGACGGCGAGATGGACTTTGATGGGTCGTCTCCGTCGGGTCTCCGGGATTGGGTCGGATCTTGAATCGGATAATGGATCTTGTTGGGAAGTGACCGGCAAGAGAGATTCAGAGCTTGCCATTTTTACTCTGTTTTTGCTTTCTTTAGATTTGATGATTGCAATAGACAAATGGCAAGTCCAATTTATAATACTGGAAAAAATAAAAAATAACAAAAAAATAATATATAAAAAAACATTGATTCAGACAGGGCTCACTAGAGAAAGAACTGGATTGGGTCGCGGATTAAAATATTATAATGTTTATTTTTATTTTTGTGACAACCACACAATTAAATTAAAATGAAACTTCTAAATCTGTTGCCTAATTCAGAAGAAGAATAGAATTTGTAAACAGAAATACCAACATTTACAATGTTTATCATATATTTAATTAAATATTCTGTAAATAATACTTTATCACTTCATTTTTCTATTTAATATGTTGTAATTATCAAAGATTATATTATAAACATATCTTAGAGTCTTACAATGTATATATAAAAGGAAAAATAATAATGGAAAGAAATGAATTTGATCCATTTTACAAATAGTTTTTGTAGATAGTTTTCACACATATTTACTTTAGAATATACTATAATGATTAAGACTATATCTTTAATAAGTAAATAATATTCTTAAGAATACATTTGGATCTAAAATTTATATATAATAAATAGAAACGAAATTTTTTGAACAAGTTATTATGGAACGGGGAAATTAGTACTACCAATTTTCTTAACTTTGTCTTGTAATAACTTTTGGTTAAATTATTATTGAAATGTTTTCTAGGTAGCACAATCATTTGCTAAAGCTAGTTAATAAAATATATTGAATATAAACAAAAATAGAAATTTATGCAGAATATCATAATGAAATAATAAAAGAGTATCTTATAACGTTTAGTTACAATATCGTTGATCATTATCACCAACAATTGTAAAACGAACAAAGCGAAATTTTAACACCATAACAAGTTTAAATCTTTATGCTGTAAAGTTCAAATCACAATAATTGTGTTAAAGTGTAGCCTATATTTTAATTTTTAATTTGACAACTTTTAAAAAACCCACGTTTTATAAGTGTCTATGAATGGGCCAGCCTGGTTTATTTGTTTTAATGAGTAGTCTTTTTCAATTAAACAAAATATATATCAATTATTTTCTCGAACTTTTGCTCATGTCAAGCCCTTGGAAGACACGTTGCACTTCCAGTTTATTACGCGCGGTAAATTCTGGACCTTCTGGTCAATATTTTGTTGCTAATATGCGGATAACAGTTGAGCCATTGATATTGACTAAAATATTAGGAACATTGTTTCAGCAAGATCTTAGATCTATACTTTCTAAAAAAAAAAAAAAAGTCTTAGATCTATTAAAACATGGATTAGAATTATTAAAACACGTCTGAAAAAAAATTATTTGCATAAATAAATAAATATTTATCCTATCGTATAAACTGTCTTAACCATTTGTTTGTGTGGCCAGGCCACGTGAAATTTTTCGTTTTTATATCACGTATATAAAATCTTATCACGATCGTGTCACATACCTGTGTCCAACAATGGTGAAGACAATTTCATCAAAAAATGGAAGAAAATGGTGACGATAAAAGATCTTCGATTTAATTTTTTTATATTGAGTGATCAGATTACAATTGTCTTGCATGAAAAAACAAACAATACGATTCCAAAAAGCGATCAAGTATCAAATTTGATGAAACGTCTAACTCTCGAATCAAAGACTTGCTAATCTTTGTCATGTAATTTTTGTTACAGCGTTTCTCTCTCTATATATTTTGTTTGTTAAAGGATTTTTTTTTCTTCGATTTTTTGTATTGAATTAAAATAAAAGCAAGATCTCAAATAATCAAAAACGACAAGATCTGTAAATTGTGAGACGTGCGAAAACTAGATCCACATGTAGAAGACCCATTCGGCATCTCACAGAAAAAGACAGCTATATCTCCATCTAATATTCTTTCTTTTCCAACTTCAGAAAATTATCTATATGATATGTTGTCAATATCCGAACAGATTTCTTGACCCGATACATTCCAAATTTCCATTTCATATATGTTTTTGTTAAAATAATTATCTGTTTACATCAATTTAATCTCTAGAAATTAACAACACCTTGGAGAGTGTTGTAGTAATACCAACATCCTTGATACCTACAAATCTTCTGCCCTTGGGAATCTGTGTGTGAAGGAAGCGAAGAGATTGGTCTCTTTGCTTATCTTATCGTCTCTTACGATCGACGGAAGCTCCTTCGGATCCATTTTTGGTTATTGTTACAAAAAATATATGTTTAAGCTTCAAACGAAAACGTAAATAGATATAAGCCAAAAAACGTAGAAAATAATATATTGCTGGTAATAAAATAACAAACCTCATTAAAGTTCTGTTAAATATGGATGGTTTAGTTGGTGTAATTCTCTCCGTTGAGAGATTCCATTGAGTCCTTTTCAAGTGCATTATACATGAGTTTTATATAATCTTTGGTTTTGAAATGTCAGTAATTTGTTATTACATGTAATGCAATAACGATTTTCAAATCTCAATAATTTCTTCCAGATCTGGCCGTTTCCAATCTCGGTAGAGGCGGATCTTAAACTTGGTCCTTTCTCCGTCTCGGATATGGAAGTCATCACCATCGTTGGTTTCAACCTCCTTTAATCTCTTTCAAGAGGCGTTTTTGTTGATACTAGGGTTATCACAAGTGATAACTTCGTGTAGGTTTAAGGAGGATTTGAATTGCCTTGAGCTCGACGATATCGAAAGAAAAAGAACTGGTGGCATTTTATTATTATTATAGATGTGCCTTGTGAAGGCTGCCTACGTACCCTTGAAAAGGGTTCAAGCCATTCGTAGTTCATTATACAAAATATGTGTTTAGAGAACGAGAGCTGGTGGAAGTGTCTAAGTTGTGGATGATCTCTAAATTGTGAATGATCTCTACTTTAAGTCTTCAAAGGTCTCTATTTATATGCAAATGTGTTTCCTTTTCCTCTTAGGTTGTTGAATTGATCTCTTCTTTTACTTTAGAGGATAATCTTGATATTTTCCTTTTTCCTGGGATATGAGTCTATCTTTCATTTTTCTTCGGAGCCTGGTGATGAGGCAGATTTGATGGGTCTAGACCGAGCTAGCGGAATTTTTCGTCAATGGGCCGAGCTGATTCCAGATCGAACTAGGTCAAGGCGGGTTAATGTGAAGGGTGCTAAACCCGGTACCAACAGTTTTCCTTAGGTGCGTCTCAGGGTGTGAGTTCTGCCATGCAGCCTCGGTGGCTCCGCCTCGCCGGAGCATTATAAAGAGGTCCTCAAGTTGGCTCAGCCGCTACGCTTAATGGTTGAGGAGGGTTTTGCATAGTTATCCGTTTGTGTGTATCTTCGCATCTGGTTTGTCTAGTTTAAAGGTTGTGTTTGATTTGTCTTTTCGAGAATCTCCGACGTTAATCCCCGTGAAAGAATCAATTGGCTCTTAGTTACAATATCGTTGATCATTATCACCAACAATTGTAAAACGAACAAAGCGAAATTTTAACACCATAACAAGTTTAAATCTTTATGCTGTAAAGTTCAAATCACAATAATTGTGTTAGAATGTAGCCTATATTTTAATTTTTAATTTGACAACTTTAAAAAAACCCACGTTTTATAAGTGTCTACGAATGGGCCAGCCTGATTTATTTGTTTTAATGAGTAGTCTTTTTCAATTAAACAAAATATATATCAAATAATCAAAAACCACAAGATCTGTAAATTGTTAGACGTGCGAAAACTAGATCCACATGTAGAAGACCCATTCGGCATCTGACAGAAAAAGACAGCTATATCTCCATCTAATATTTTTTCTTTTCCAACTTCTGAAAATTATCCTATATGATATGTTGTCCATCTCGGAACGGATTTCTTGACCCGATACATTCCAAATTTCCATTTCATATATGTTTTTGTTAAAATAATTATCTGTTTACATCAATTTAATCTCCAACATTTATATGAATGGATTAAGTATGTGACGAGGCTTTAACCTAAAAAAAACGTATGGGACGAGGTATTCGAATGATCCATTGGATATTTGAACTTTAAATAAAAAATATATATATGTAAAATGGCTCAAAATTTTCTGAATAATTTAAAGTATCCGAATGATACGTTCCAAAGTCGAAATCAGTCAGAATTTGGATAGTAATTTTAATTATCAGAATTTTCCGGAAATTTGCGTTGTTTTCTAAATTGCATGTCTCATATTTCATATTTTATTGTTTACCGAAAAAAAAAAAAAAA
>OVAY01000308.1:0-10179 GCA_900406395.1 Kernera saxatilis | reverse complement strand
AAAAAAAAAAAAAAAAAAAAATGTCTCATATTTTATTGAATATACTTTGAATAATACTGTTCAATACTTGAATTACTTGTTCTCGATCTTCACTCACTATTTCTCGAAATGGACGCTCCTAAGTCCTTATAATCTGTTAGGGCTGTCCAAAATAATGGAAATAAATGAACGCATGCTTTTTATATATAATAACCTTCTAAAAATCTGAAAATAGCCTTCTAAAAATCTGAATTGAACTCCATCATAAAATGGGTAAGTTTTTCCGACAGTCATATTTAGAAATATTTAACAACTTTTGCTATGAGTGGTAATGATTTTTTAGAGGCAAATAATATAGTTGGGAAGATGACATCGCTGACTTTTGTAGTTTTGTTTAGGTTACACCAATCAAAGACCAATACACATGTATTATTGAACTCTCTGAATAAGACTCAATAAGACCTTAACATGAAGAAAATGAAAGAAAAATATTTCTCCTCAAAACTTCAAACGCTGTTGACAAAAAAAAATATTTGTCCTCAAAACATATATATGAAGAACAGAGAAATGTTTTCAAAATAATATATATCAAGATACCATAATATTTTTAGATTTCTTTCATATATATTTTATATGATTGATAATTTTATGTTTACAAAAAAATCTTAATTAATCCAATTTATTTTTTATTATGACTGTTTTCTCAGTTTAATTAACTCAACTTTTAAAATCAACCAATCCAAAATTAATCGTGGCTGGATTAAAATTGAAATTAAACTGGTCAAAATATTTTGGATTTGGTTAAAACTAAAGACTCAACCTTTTCAAACTCGAATTTGTGCTGGACCGGACTGTACAGATCATACTGACAAAGTACAAGCAAAGATTGTAACAATATATTATTAACATGATATATAGAGTCCTTGTAAATTGTAAAATATCAATTAACAAGTAAGTGTATATTAGATGATTCCAATTTCCATATTGTTATTAATATTATTTATCTTATTCGGAAACCTAATTAGAACAAACAAAGCATACCGACTCTATTAGAAACCCAACTAATTCAATTGAAATTTTGATTTTTGCTGATAAGTTGAACTTATATTATATCATGGCAAAAAAAAAAAAAAAAAAAAAATTATATCATGGCGNCAAAAAAAAAAAAAAAAAAAAAATTATATCATGGCGTTTGATCATTGGTATTCCACACGATATACATCATACCAAAAAAAAAAAATTAATTAACTAAATCCAAGATCTGTTTTAGTTTGGGAATTAAAAATATCAATATCATATTAAATTCAATATAATTGGTATATAATTATTGGAAATTTCGACCAAAAAAAAAAAAAAATTATTGGAAATTAAAAGCCAGTGAAGAATAGTGGCCTAAGATTTGACATGGATCTGACTCAGACGAACACGTTTATGTTCCATTTTTTCTTGTCTTCAAGTTACTTATCTGTCATTTGGCACACACCAAAGAACAACTTCCATTTTTTTCTTTATAATATTATTTTATATATTAAAATACTGATATATGCCAAAATTTTTTTGAAAAATACTGAAGTTAATATAGTTGTAGACTACTTTTTTTTTTGTTTAAAAATATAGTTGTAGACTTTTTCCAGAAACTGAGTGCTTCTACAAAAAACTCATGATTAGACAAAAATAATAAACTCATGATTCATGCCTTCATGGAAATCATTTACCCAACAACTCATAGATTGATAATATTAAAATCGTTTACACTCTAGAAATAGGGATATGATATTGCCACAAAATTGTAGGTTCACCACTTGCATAAACTATTTGGTTACGTGTCTACCCAAATCAAAATTTATATTCAATTATATTATATTTTTTAGTTCTTCAATTAAACTACATATATTTTTTCTTAATAAATTTGAAAATCTGTGTTACTTTCATAGTATTTTTTTTTATTTAAAAAAAGATTATCGGATTTCTTTATATAGTTGAGTAGCTCTGATTTTAAAATGTTTATATATGTTTTGATTTCGATGTGTGTCACTCATGTAAAAAAAAAAAAAAAAAACTACGCTTGTCAAAACATGGTGTGGGTTATCGAAAACCTTTTACCAAAGAAAAAAAAATTGTGAGCCTAACAAACAGCAACGTTAATTACGTGCTAAGTGAAATTTAAATACTCAATAGGGTTTTAAAGAAAAAAAAAAGCTTCGCAAAATAGCTCAGGTAAGTAAATTCCATTAAACTCATATTAAATTTGAATTTTTTTTTCATATTAACAAGTAATTTTTTTTCTGAAACCAAAGTCTCATCCATATCATAAAAGATCATGGAGAGATGATAATTTGTTCTCAAAAGCACATAAAGCCACTTGAAACGAAGAGAAGAGATGTATCAAAAAATTTCAAGAATAGCTTCACATGTTAAACCAGAATCAGAGGAGACTGATTTTACATTTAGAATATATTCTTTTTAGCAAGAAGATCCGTATGCAATGGAATCGAAGAATCATCTTCGTAACAAAAACATTGACCGAAAATTCAGTTCTCAGGAAGATCTACGAGGTATAACACTTGTTCTTTCAAATGGAGGACAATGTAGCTTCCGCATCATTACAATGGCGCAGATAATAACATGTAGTTCGCTATTATTGGACAGTAGAAATTCAAAATACATCAAAGTAAAAATTGATATACTTTATTAACGAACATAACAACGGAAGGTACTCTTATTAGGCTGCATAAAACAAAACACAAACCAGATATGTATAACTCTAGAATTTCAAACCAGAACCTTGGAGTTTCTCTTGGATGATCATGTCTATCTTGTTCTCCATTTCAGGAGTAAGATGATTCTTCGAGTCACCGACTTCCCCTTTACGGAAAAAATTCTTGTGATCCACGTTGTTAATTTTTCGGGTTTTGTTAACCTCCAAACCACTCAGATTACGCAGAGAGCAAAGGTCCAAGATCTTGTCCACCACTCCATTCTCTTCTTCTTCCTTACTAAAAGGACAACCCAAAAAAGCCGCAAGTCTCTTAATCTGATCACGAGGCTCCGCTTTCATCTCCTCATACCTCATGAAAAGGACATGCTTTCGGTCTTCCAAGCTTCCTCTCCAATAGCTCAGGACATGTTCCCAAAAGGGTCCATAATTGATATTTCCGTTGCAGAGTGCTTCGAACATAGCCTCGAGAATGCTTCTACTTAGCTCTATTTTATAAATAGCGCACACGAAAAACCACCCCGAGATCAAAGTGTCCTTCACGTTCCTACAAACGTACACAATCTTGCAAGGAGAGTCCTTGAGGGTCTCTTTCATCTCGTGTAGTGGCATGTGTGTCGAGAAGAGCGTCGGAAATGATGAGAACTTGGACAGGTCAGGACTTGAGCTTTCGCCATACATATCGAGCTCCAAGAATGGTACAATGCCATGAGGATTATCAGATAGTAAAGGATGATCACCAGAAGAATGGTTCTTTGATCTCTCGAGGAGGGAGACGGTGAGGGCCTTGAGCCAAGTAGTGCCTGATTTGGGGAAAGAAGCAAGGATTATATCGGTGTCTTGCGGTTGAAAACCTCTCTGGAAATTAACAACACCTTGGAGAGTGTTGTAGTAATACCAACATCCTTGATACCTACAAATCTTCTGCCCTTGGGAATCTGTGTGTGAAGGAAGCGAAGAGATCAAAGTCTTGGTCTCTTCGCTTATCTTGTCGTCTCTTACGTTCGACGGAAGCTCCTTCGGATCCATTTTTGGTTATTGTTACAAAAAAGATATGTTTAAGCTCCAAACGAAAACGTAATAGATATAAGCCAAGAAACGTAGAATATAATAACAAACCTCATTAAATTTCTGTTAAATATGGACGGGTTAGTTGGTGTAATTATCTCCGTAGAGAGATTCCATTGAGTCCTTTTCAAGTGCATTATACATGAGTTTTATATAATCTTTGGTTTTGAAATCTCAGTAATTTGTTATTACATGTAATGCAATAACGATTTTCAAATCTCAATAATTTGTTATTTATCCCCAAAAAAAAAATGATTAGCTGCAATGCAATAAAACCGGGACTCTTAATAAATAGTCTGTATTTTATACCGAATTTAGAAAATAGACTATACTTTTTTAATTAACAAAATAATCAAAATTTAAACCCTAATTCTACACACACTCAGATTTTTTTTAAGGACTTGCATTCTCTTTGACTATGTTTTATACCAAACTATGTTTTCGTTCTCTTTGAATTTGATAGAAAACTTATAACCATTTTGATCCTAATAAAGTCTAATACAATTTTCGGATTTGATTTCTTCGTTTATTCGGATTTTCTTTGAACTCTTTATTCTTCGCTTACAAAAAATAATTTTCAAGAACAGAAAAAAAACATTAAGAAAATAGAGAAATGTTGTCTTAACATTACAAACGAGAAATTATGAACGAACGCTTTTTTTTTTCTTTTTAATTATTAGCATTCCAAATAACTAACAAGTTAACAAGTAACAACAATGAAACCTCAAAAAAAATAACGAAATCAGACACAAAATGCGCTTTACCTCCAGTTTAACCGGACTAAACCAGACCGGTTAAACCAATTTCCAGTGCTTCCTCTACTCTGTGGAAGAGAAACAACAACAAAAAAAACTTTGGCTCTCAAGTAAACTTACACGTCGGACTTAGCCATTCATCTCCACCGGATAATTGCAGAACCCCAAGTTAAACCAGCTCCAAAACCGGAAGTCGCAATGGTATGTCCCGGTTTAACTTTTCCGCTTCTCACCGCCTCATCAAGAGCTAGAGGAATTGATGCAGCGCTTGTGTTACCGTAATTAGCCAAGTTCGAAATGACTCGTTCCGGTGGAAACTGAAGCCTTGTAGCCACAGAGTCTATTATTCTCTGGTTTGCCTGCAAAATTGTTTATAAAGACTTTCCATTTAACCATTTTTCTGGTACAAAAGGTCGAAACTTTCACGATTTCAACTCAAATCACAGATCTTTTATCAATGGAAATCGAATAAAGGATATAGAGTACTTATCGGCATTTCGTGTATTACCACATTTTCATGAAGTTTTCGGTACGAAAGCTAGAAACTTTGGACATTTTAACTTGAACTTGAAAATGAAAAGATTTTGATAAGAAGATAACCTGATGGAGGAGGAGCCAATCAATGGAAGAAGCAGGAAGACCGGCTTTTTGTAAAGCAGATTCAATAGATTGGGGAACACATTTGACAGCAAAGCGAAACACTTCTTTTCCATTCATCTGAATGCAAGAATATGAAGATTGTTTTGGAGGAAAATCTCCAAACACAGAGCCATTGGAGCTCAAGGCACCGTCGGTTTCGGATTCTTTAACAGAAGCATTCAAATGTCTGCAAAATTAAAGAGAATCTTATATGTGGGTTCTTAAGGGAAAAAGAAGGAGAAGATGAATCTTAAGAGGCTAAAAAAGAAATGTGAATCTAAATACCTACGACCATCTCCATCGCTGTGTACATCGAAACTAAATAACCCATCATCCTCAATATCACAAGCCTGCACGAAATGAAAGTACATTTAATAAGCATAGTTTAAAGAACAAAGATTGATCTTTTGAAGTCAAGATTTTGTATGCAATGTGGCAAGGATAGTTTAAAGAACAAAGGTTCATCCTCTGTTTCAGTAATTCAATGAAGCCTATAAACAAACAAACATAGGATAATAATGACCGCTCGAGAATGTTCAGTACCTGAACAACCACAGCACCAGCGGCGTCTCCAAAGAGAATGCAAGTCCCTCTATCCGTCCAATCAACAAACCGAGATAACGAATCAGCTCCAATCACTAAAACATTCTTAAATCCGCCTCCTGAAAGAAACAAAGGGAGAAGAAATGACAGACTTATCTTACTAGTTACTAAATCAATTTGGATCTTATTCGACTTTTACCCCTTATATGACAAGCAGCTGAGACTAGACCCAAAACAAATCCACTACAAGCAGCTGTGATATCATATGCCAACGGGTTCTTCGTACAACCAAGTGCCTTTTGAATCTGCCATCAATAGCGAATCAATCAATGGGAATTTTCACTCCGTGAAAGCGAAATTTAGATCTAAGGGATCAATAATACCTGTGGAGCAGCACCAAATAGATCATCAGGAGTGGAAGTACACATCAAGACTAAGTCAATATCTTCAGGAACAACCTCTGCCATCTCAAGGGCTTTGGTTGCTGCTTCTACGGCTAAGCCAATCAAGCTATCTTTGCCTTCAATTGTAGTTTTACAAAATTAATGTCACTCTATGTCTAACAACAAGTCAACTCTAAATGATCATAGCAAAATGAATCGAAAATTTAATGTTACCTGATACAACTCGACGGTTGCGGATACCAGTACGAGTAGCTATCCATTCATCATTAGTGTCGACTATTTTTGCGAGATCATCATTAGAAATCAGAAGACTTGGGACTGCTGAACCAGATCCAATCAATTTGCAGCCACTCGGCACTAGCCTTTAAGCAGACAGAGCAAAAGGAATGATGAATCAGAGACCACTTAAATGCTTTCGAGTAATATAAACTCGAAAGAGAATCGTTACATGGAGATTAATTTGGCTTAAAGATCATCTTAAAGCTAAGCTAAGACTTGACAATAAGCATGAATCAGAGACTAATTAATGCATTCTACAACATTTGGCTTGAAGATCTTCCTAAAGCTAAGCTAAGAACTTTTGCTTCCAATCATCCTAATCTCAAAAGCTTTAGCCTAATATCAAGAAACGATCTCAAAATCAATTGATTTTGAAAGATGAATCACAGGATAAACAAGGAATCTGTGATTTTGAAAATAACAAAGACTTGAGTTTTTTCACCTGGGTCGTTGATATTCAGAAGGAGATGGCGAAGCATGCTTATCGACGCCATCGATGGAGCTAACGCCTGAGCAAAAAACCCTTTTAGAGAATCCTTTGGAAACGCAAAACCCAGATCCAGAAACTCTAATCGAGACGTAGTTTCTGCTCCGCAGGGTAGAAATCGAAGGATGAGTGAAGAACCCAGATGCATTCGCCATTTGACAACAAATCGAAGAAAGAAAACAAAGATTGTTAATCTTTCGGATTACAGCGAATCGAGTCTCTCTCTCTCTCTCAGAGCTCGGATTTGGTGTAATGCCAAAGTGCCAGGGATTGAATCAAGATGAATTTGGCGAGAGACAAGAACTCGAGTGATTACGAAAAATTGGGTCTTTTGATGGAAAAATACGAAACCTTTTGTATTTGTTTATTGATTTTGTGTGTGGAGTGAGTGAGAAATCAAAATCTTCGGAAGTTCCGAAGCAAAGAAGGAGACAGAGAAGGGAGAGAGTGTGGCAGGCAGCTCAATTTGAGGAGATTCCAATGCTATTGAAAACAAACCATTGATTTCCACTGATTAGTATAATTTACAAATTATTCACAAAATTGGCATTGAAGTTAATGAATTGCAAATAAAGTCCCTTTTTTTCATCTGAAAATTGTATTCAATGAAACCGAAGTAAACCAAAGTTTAACATATGTTTCTGTAACAGAAGGAAATTTTTTTAATATTTTTGATATGTTATTGTAGTTTAACATATGTTTCTGTATATTTATTTAATTTTATATATTATTTTATAATTTAAATATAAAATCTTGTTTACGAATGGAAAAAACGAGAACATAGTTTTTTACCCCAGACTAATATGTCTAAAAGATTTTAAAATTTTGAAATAAAAAGGAATTTCATCAAGTAAATTAAATTCCATCGGTTTAGACTCAAAAACAAAAACAAAAACAAAAAATCCATTGGTTAATATAAAATAAATGGGACAAAAATAAAAAAAGGTGGTTGAGTACGGGTCATATATTAGTAGGGGTTTGGTGAACCACTTGAAGAAGAGTAAAGAGATTAACCAAATCCACTTTCAAAAGTTAATCGAAATGATCAAGTTTCAAGGGAACAAAAATCTATTGCCAAAAAAATACAAAAAAAAAACGTGAAAGAAGATGCAAATGTTGTCATATGTAGTTGGTTGTGGACCGTCTTAATAAAAAGAAGCTTCATAGTTTGGTGGATGAGACAGAGACACAAAGAAGCTCTTGAGACTTGAGGTTAGATTTGATAGTAATTACTCAAAAACTGATTTATGGTCCTTAGACGAGGGTGTTTCATTCATATAACTATAAATTAGATTACATATTCTCATTTCTAAACAAAGAAGAAAGAAATGGATAAGAGGTAAATTTAGAAGTAAAACAAAAAGCTGTGGATAGAGATTAAGGAAAAATCTCTCTGCCGCTTTTGTGCCCCGTAGATGTAGTAACATGGTCTGTTTCGTTTAGTTATAACCCTTTGTGTAGAGAAGATTGATGTCTGGATACTTTATAAGGTGTTTTGTTTCTTGAAATCTTGATGGTCTGGAACTTCAGTTTTCACTTACTGTCTCTGTATTGGTCGGTCCAAGTTGTTTATTCATTAATCCCTTATCATGGCTAAGCAAATATCCATCAAGAATTACAAAACCAAAAACGTCAAAGAAGAGCGTATTGTCATAAGAACATGGTGTAAGTTGTGAATCTCCTCTTGCAATTCATCACTAATTTGTGATTTCAACATCTTGATCCTTGTTTCAGGGATAATTTCAGGGATAAGTTCTTGGCTAGGGAAGGAGATCAGATGCATAATCATAATCATCGTATTCCCGAACCGTTCAAAAACCAGGTACTCATTTCAAAGATCATATTATATTAGAAGATCTTATAATGCATAATTCATGTGAAGCTTGTGCTGCATTGATTATAGGTTGTTGTGCTTATTGGAAACACTGCAAGTAGAGACATTGCTATAGTTGCCAAAGAGGTTCATGTGGCTTGGCTTCTAGGTCAAATGCAGCCATTACGTTTATCAAGCAGTCCGGTTACAGTAATCTATGGATGCATTCAATTGTTGAAACCGAAGGAAGTGTTATTGTAGATGATAATCGTGTCCGGCCATATTGTACAAGCGCATCTTCGCTCCAATATCAGCATGACAGCTCTCCTTCATCGAGAGATACCATAGAAGGTACACACACATTTGATCCGTTGTTGTTACATTTCAACAATCCGTAACACATCGGATTTTCAGGCTGTACCGTCTCCGTTCCCTATGTTTGAGCTGCAAAGCAAGTGGATTGCTGGTGTTTTGTCGGGCCGGCTCACACTTTCCTTCAAAGGAAGATATGCTAGTGGAAATCAAAACCTTGTATGCAACACTTGCAGCCCAAGGAATTCCGAAGTGGTATACAGTATACTCACTATTTGGGCATTACCCAAGTAAGAATCTCTTTAAATTATGTTTCTGCTGTGAGACCAAGTCTAAACCGAAGACCACAATTAACATTTTTTGTTGTTTCATGCACTTTTTCATAATAATTGGTTGGCTTCGCAATGCGGATGCTCAGGAACAGAGGAATAATGGGGAAAGAGATGTGTGTTGACGACTTTCATGAGGAAGATTGAGTATCCGAAGACATACGTATAGAGACGAATAGGAAGAGATCTTCACTTGGTTTCTCAAGCTTATCACGATGTCTCTTTGTATACGTAAACTAAGATGAGATTCCATAAAGTCAAATAAGATTTCTCTTTTTTTGTAGGAGGACATTGGAGAAGTTCTTTGAGGGAAAAATTTCAGATGGCATATGAAAACAGAACAGTCTATTGGAGAAAACTTGGGAAGCAAGATACGGACCAAGTATTTTGGGCTATGAAAGCCCGTCTATGAAGTGAAGNCTAAATGGAAAGACTTGAAGAGCAAGATATAGATCTCAATATTATTAGCATATTTCCTTATGTGTTTAGGAAAGTTTACATTATATAGTTTTAGCATTATGTTAATGTTGCTACTATATATATGTATCTTGTATTCTCATATCAAACACAATTCAATAATATTCATATTCTATAATA
Source organism: Kernera saxatilis (assembly GCA_900406395.1). Taxonomy (NCBI): domain Eukaryota; kingdom Viridiplantae; phylum Streptophyta; class Magnoliopsida; order Brassicales; family Brassicaceae; genus Kernera; species Kernera saxatilis. The sequence continues at coordinate 258 of OVAY01000308.1, read as the reverse complement.
TTTGACATGGTATCAGAGCATTCGATTCTGGTCCTTTAAATTCCGCAATTAAAATTTTGGTGACCATGGAAGAAGGTGGTGATGATGCTGATGATGAAGATGATATGAAGGGTGGATTGTTATGTCCACGTTTTTATTAAAGAAAAAAAAAATTAAAAGATTTTGGTTTTTTTTTAGTTTATGTTTTTGATTTAATGAGTTTTTGCTTTTATGGCTTATAATTTATTTTAATTTTATTTAGAGATTCTACAACTTTTA
>OVAY01000307.1:54850-68689 GCA_900406395.1 Kernera saxatilis | reverse complement strand
TTTGTTTGAGAAAAATAAATTAGTTGAATGTTTAAAATGGAAACCGAAAAATTTGGAGGTTTAAGTTGGAAAAAATAAAAAAGTTGGAGGTTTTTTATGGTAATTTCCCATTCAATTATCACTAACGGTGTTAAACAAAGTTAGTGTTANCACTAACGGTGTTAAACAAAGTTAGTGTTAACCGTTAGTCAACTTTCAATTGTGCACACTTGATGTTACTTGAAGGTTTGTTTAAGAAAAATAAATTAGTTGGATGTTTAAAATGGAAACCAAAAAAGTTGAAGGTTTAAGTTGGAAAAAATAAAAAAGTTGGAGGTTTTTTATGGTAATTTCCCTTAAAAATATGTAAACTTTGTTTTACAACATTTTTATTTCCCATTGTATTATGCAGATTTTAGTAGTTTTTATATAGGATTATTGGTCATTTCTTAGTGAAACACATTAGTTATAGAATTTTATGCTATTTATGCAGTTTGCAGATTCCCCCACTTTACAATTTCTAGAGAAGAAGAGACGAAAACAAATGGTTTTCACAAGTTTTTTTTTTTTTTGGTAAAAAGTTTTCACAAGTTTACACCAAGATTTTAAATCATAGCTAGGCATAATCTGTCAAACTTAAAACTGTACTATATTTTATTAACAAAATATAGACTAATCTTCTAATATGTGTATAATATCAAAATAGTAAAAGATTCGGGAATAATCAAATTACAACTTATTGGGTTTTTTCTTTTCGAATGTGAAACTCTCTATAATTCTAATTACAAAGTCATTAAAACTTTACATAAAGTAAGGATCCAATAACAGTAGATTTCACTTTGTAAGCTTCGTCGCTTTCACGATAGAATATGTACAAATGCCCATAAACTTGTATTTGCTTGGAAAAGGAAATGGTATATTGTTGTAAGAATATTGACTTCTGTGACTTAGAATCTCAAAGGTATAGGCTGTCGGGAACTCGAATCTTAAAAATATCTCAACTGATCTTATTATAATACATATAAGCTTTATAAGAGCACAATGATCAATTTTAAATTGCGCAACACCATGCTCTAATTGTGTGATTTGTGGATTATACAAAAAGAATCAAACATAAGGATTTCCAAACTATCTTGATTTCATAATCATTGTATCGGAGACGTGACTCCTACTAGTAAGTTTTCGTCTGAATTATTTGGCATGACTTGCAATCGAAGGCAATATTTAATCACACAAATCAATTAACATTATTATTCCAAGATTCAATATCAGGGTTGTGACATTCTCTGATGTTGTCGCTATGCAACGAATCAATCACTTGTAGTAATATTGCGTTTTATTGACAATAGAAGTACGTATCTCTCCTGCCAAAATAGTTATTTATACTTAACTTGCAGATATCTGAGCAAGTTATACCATTTCTATCTTCATACTACCATATACTTATTCTATGAGAAAATTTTATACAACTTCTTTCCATTGTTTGATCTATAGACATAAAACATAGTGGTTTGTGTTAATAATGATGTCGTATAACCATCTAAATTCAAATTGCATAAAACAGTTTAAGAAGAAAAAAAACTTTATATTGATCCCCTATAATCCATTTATTAAACATATTATAACTCATAGAATATGGCCCGGCCCAAGCAGTTTCTTTTGTGAGACTCCATGACAAGAAAAAAAAAATGGGGCCATTTTATCATCAAAATAATTTGTTGTTAGGTCATTTTCCTTTGTAAGAATTGGTATAAAATTAGGTTTCATATTCGGACCTAAGAACCTGTACCCTATCTTTTTGGACTGGACCTGGCCCGATCTCTAGAACTGGACCGATGTTCATATAATAAAACATGCTCTTACTTCCACCATTGTATATTTTAAGCAAAAGTCGTTGTAATCTCAAACTTAGGCAGATTATAAAAAAAAAATGTTAACTTCTTTAATAAACGAAATAATTTTTATTTTTCGTTGAGTTATCCAAAAAAATATCCACGTTAATTTGGTCAATATTAACAAAAAATTAACTCCATTAACTTCTATTTTCAGCATCCGTAAATCTCTTATAAAATCACGATTGAGTTGTCTAAATTCTCAATTTGTTTCCACAAACGGCAAACCCCGAATCGAAATCTTCAATTCCTTCAAAAGAACCCTAAGAATCCTTGAAGAAATTATTTTATGAGCTAAGATGATACCTCTTCAATATATTTTCTCTTTCGCCTATTTTTGATTAGTTCTCTTAAATATTATTGTCTGCTTAAATATAAATGTTCGTTTCTCTTAGAAGGTCTCGATTGTTTCAAATGCAATTTTTACATTCCGTGTACATTTTAAAATAGAACATTTTAATTAAAATAAAAACATTTCTATGTGTAAAAGCAAAAGAAATGTGTTTAACTTTTGTGTTTATATATATATATATATATATTATTTTTTTTTAAACTTGATTAACATTATAAAAGCGAAAATAAGCGCAAATGTAAACAAAAAAACATTCGCTCAAGTTTGGAAATAGTCGGTAATAGTGAGCCTGACATGGACCTATCAGGCCATTCGACGTATCGCATTTCTTGGTTATGGACCATTCGGCCACAAATCTTCCCTGGGCTCTAATGGGCCTTTGACTCATTTCCATTTTCCTTTTTCTTGGTCTACAAAGCTGAGTGAAAGAATCAACTTACAATAATTATTTCTGGAAGGCTATTTTCTTTTGGTGGATATATAGTTATACATTAACAGTTTATATCTCTTAAGTATGATCTAACTCACATACGTATATTGTAAAAAAAAAACATCTCGTGACCTTTTAGGAGGATTTTGTTTTCTGTAAATTAATTCAAAATGTAAAATAAAGGGATGAGGAAACAGTGTCTCCCGTTAGGAAAGCATGTTGGAAGAAATTGAGCTGAATAATTACTACTAGCTTTTTTCACATATTTTTATACTAATTTGTAATCTTTCGCTTTTTACGTGTGTTAAAAGATGTACTGAAAAGTAAAAGGCATATAATCAGCATTCGAATGGACTTTTTCTTTGGTAAAAAGGTTTTAAAAACAAAATTCATCCAGTTTCAAAATGATCAGAATTCGTATTTTACCAAAGAAAGTATCTTCGTCAAATTATGTATATACATATATATACTTTCGTTTTCTCATGATTTCAAACGATTTGAATCAAAATCCTAAATATATGAAGAACAATGACAACAAATTTATGCGACTATCTTTTAACAATTTTCCGATGAGTCATGGAAACAAAGTTATAAAATACGTGGCATTGTGATTCGCGACACAGACACGAACATGATTATCGATATATATATGTATATATATTTATAATTTTGTAAAAGTGTCTTTGTTAAATTTGTTAGATCCCCCACCAAATATAATATATCTTATACTAATATTTTAGGATTGATTATTACATTACACAGATATGAACCAGATATAAAACTTTATATTATTCTTTTGTGGCCTACATCATCGATATGATTCCACTACTAGATCTTAAAAGTGCATGCTCATGTTTATTTATTTATCGTGAAACCAAATTATGTCACTTTCTTATTTCATTTCTACAAAAAGGAAAAAAATTGTAAGAAAAAAAAAACTATGCATCCGGCGCTCATTTCTTCGTTCCCTATCATTCACCGGTTGTTTTGCTGTTAATATATTGTTGTAATATATTGGAGTATTTTTTTTTTGTTTGCTAAAATAATATATTGGAGTATTACTTTTTAAAAATCATACCCTCTCTAACCTATTATTTTATTAAGATTACAATTTAGGCACTTATGGTCTAACTTTAAAATTTTGGTTTTCACCGTTCAGACTTCAGTGCATCCCTATATTTCTTACCGTATTTTTCAAGTTCCAATATATCTAGGATTCCGATTACGTGTGTGTTAGTTATAAAATTAATCTTGAAGTTGTCATAATATCATGTGGAATGTACTAATGTAGTATTAAATTGCTTAGAGAGATAAATAAATTATTAAATAAAAAATGCATTTAATTGTAGTAGGTATGAGACATGATAAACCGGGCCACCCTTAGTTCAATGCAACTTTTTCTCTAGCACATTGCATTTGACTCTTTCTTGGATTTCACATTTTCCTCAAGTATATCAATTATGACTAGAATCCACCTTATAATATACACTTTTTAGATGATAGAGAATTTTCCTTTTCAAATTCTGCATTTTTGGTAAGACATATGTTTCAAATTGATGAATCACCTAAATAGAAAGGAAGAAATTCCAGAAATGATATGCATGGTTAACACATTACCTTTCGAAACTAACTATCTGAAATAATATTAGCGAAATTCTAACATTTTCCCAAATATATGAACACATTCTTCTTGTTAAGTGGCATTTAAGTATATAAATATGAAATAAACCAAAGATATGAATAAATATGATGTTACATATATATGTTTTTTTTTGGTTAAATTGAAAATCTATTTATCAACAAAAAGTGTTTATTTACAAATTGAAATTATATTGGAAAGGAAATGACAATAAAAAAGTTATCGAGAGAACTAGAAAGAGTGAACAAAAGGAAATGTGAGTTAGCCATTGTGTCCTTGTACACACCATCGATTGAGAAAACCACCAAACTTGCTGCTTTTGGAGTAACATAGTGAACTGATACGGTTGTGATGGATCTATCAATGATGGCTTTATTGGTGCCGCCTTCCATTATTCCGTTCTCGCCACATATAATAAATCAATATTTAGAACAAAGTCGAGGCAGAACAAAGTATACGTCGCATGGTGATGCAACGAATCATACCAATCCGGTGTCATCCGATTTTCAAGAAAACCACCACATACATCTAGCCAGATCGATAGTATAGATGTAAGAACATGCAAAAAAAATATAATTAGATACTCTATCAAATTATCTAAAATTTTAAAAGTATATTTTATAATATATATATATATATTTTTATAATATATATATATATATAATATATATATATATATATATAATATATATATATATATATGTGTGTGTGTTTGAAAGTAAATCCAATATGACACTTGATGAAAAGTGAGAATAAAAAATATAATAATTCAGATTGCATTTGACTACCTTTTATTCCTTCTTTTTATTTTTCGTGGAACGGTTCAAATGCCGAAAAGAAGAATATAAAGTTTTTTATTTGCGTATAACATAATTAAGCACCACAACTATGCCTTAATTAGCACTAATCGCAAGGCTTAGAATTTAACTAGACAGGGGTTATCAGTCTTTTCGAACACTCGAACATGTCGTTGTTTGTTGTTTTGGTTTCTTTTTAATTAGCACTAATCATTGTTAACGTCTTCATTATATATATATTTTTAAATTTGTCAATTTGTTTCGCTTCATTAAGGGAGTGGGGGGCCCATTTTATTATTAGAAAAACAACCTAATTAACATTTAGCTTCACAGTCTTGTCTCTTGTCATGATCTAATGCTCTTACGAGGTTACAAAGAAAATCTATGTTGGTGTGTTTTGTTTAATGTTGTCTCTAGACTCTCTACAGGCTTATAACTTGACTGAATAAACAAAGAAAAAAGTTTATAACTTGACTTAATGTGTCTGGCCTACTTTTTGACATTAATTAAATCTTTTGGAATGATTATAAAAACATAAATTTTTGCAGATACAACTCAAAACAACTGTGGTCAACTCTCTATTAGCAGACGTCAAAAAAAAAAATCTCGCTACACATCCTCCTCTCTTCGGTACACTGTAATAGCTGTAGACTATAGTTTTCGGTTTCACAACTTCCATTAGAATTTGTTTTTTTTTCTAGCTATATGACTGTATCTCCAATTCCAAACTAATTCATATATATGTATATGGTGAGTTTTCATTTTTGTGTAATGATATTGAATTAAACAAAGTGGAAATCCAAATTAGAAAACATTTTATATGATTACCTAGAAATTTGATAATCTAGCCAGCCAACCGGACCATGTTAATTAAGACTATATATATATATATATATATATATATATATATCAATCTACCAATTTGTTTCCCTCATCTTGCTATATATCTCAATCTCATAGTTTGATATTAATTTGCGTTCATGTGTATCTTTATTAAATAAATAGCACCATCATAAGAAATAATTAGTTAACGAGGCTAGGTAGTTATCTCAGTCGTTAAAAAAGAACTAGTTAATTATCTCGTATGATTTATTGTATCTTTAGGTTTTTTTTTTTTTTGTTAAAAAGTTGTATCTTTAGTTCACAAAATTAAACAACTTATTTTCGCTATATAAGCATATGTAAAATCAAAATTGTTTATGGCATGTGGAATTAAAAGAAAAGTTGGCTATTTCTATTTTTTTTTTTCATTTTAACAAAACAAAACAAAAGTAAGTTGAACTAGTACGGAGTCTTCATAAAATTAAATTCTTTAAAACGCATGCTTTAACAAAAGTTGGATGCTCATGAGTCATGAGGTACGATATTTGGACCAAATTGTCTTCGATTATAATTTAATATACGGTTAGGTGATCAGTGATCTTAATATATATATACTAGCTAGGTTACAAGTTGCAGAGAATCCTTAGCTAAAGAAATGTTCTTTTCATTTTTTTTTTAAATTCCAAAAAAGAGGGGTCAATGTGTTCTAATTAAAGAAAACATCCTTAAAAGAGAAAAATGTTTCATTTAAGGTATCTTTCTTTTTCGAGAAATCCCCTGAAAAATAATTCTATGATTATCTTATAGCAATTTGTAGATCTTATCGTTTTATTATATATCCATTGTAATCATTTTCTTGTAGATGATTCTTTGCATGCTCGCTTTAGATTATTAGTGACGACGTATGTTAGTGATTCATTTGAAATAAAGCGCATAATTTGCCGGGGGAAAGACGTATATCAATTGAAGCAAACATACTTGCATGTAATGTACGTACGATCTATATATATATGTATATATATATATATATATATATATATATATATTTTTTTTTTTTTTTTTTTAAAAAATAATGTGCATTATACAGATGTAGATAGTGACAATAACGGTACGAACACAAATATTAGGCTACATAATTAGAAAATACCATTGAACTTTATTAATCATATGATTATACAACATTTTTTTCCTATAAAACAAAACTATATCACTTTTTTTTTTTTATTGTATGACAATTTTATAACGATATGGGCCCAAACTACACATATATAAACAAATGTTGTAATTTGGTTAATTTAGTTTTCTGTTATTCCTTTTTAAGTCCGTAGTTTAATTTTCGTTTATCCGCTACTAGTTTTTTCTGTAATTTCTGTCAAAAATTGAAATGGTATAATATCTTAACATTAAACCCAAAAAAATGTTGTAATATATGATCATGCTCAAATGTTTTATATCGAAACCATATCTGGCGATTGGCATCAAAATATTTCTAAAAACTTCTTCTAAACAACTTCATTTGGTTCGACATAAATATAATATAAAAATAGTTTAAAATACCACGCTTTAAAATTGTAATTCCAAAAATAACATCACTAGTTTTATTTCAAAAGATCACCTATAATTTTCTTTTTCCAAAAATAGCATAAAACCAAAAACAATTTTTAAGGGTTTAGAAAGAAAAAAAAAATTGGATTTGGGTTTAGAGTTTAGTTTTTAGTTGTTAGGATTTAGTTTAAGTTTTGTGGGATTTTTGAAAATTAAAATTATTGGTGGTATCTTCGGAAAAAAACTTGAGACGTCATTTTTAGAATTGTTTTTAAAAATATAGTATTTTTGAGAAGAGAATTATATATATATATATATATATATATATATATATATATGGTATGATAAACTTAATAATAATTATTTGCTATACAAAACAAAAACAAATGCCTCATTGTCTAAATAATTAAACTTGTTATTGTGATGTTATTTTTGGAAACAAAACTTCAAAATATAGTATTTTTGAAAATTACCAATATATATGTTTTGATAAATTTAATAATAATTCTTTGCTATACGAAACAAAAATAAAATGTCTCATTGTCTTACAATATAAAGAATCAATTGTTATGATACATGCTTTTCTTACCACTAGGGATGTCGAACGTAAACCCAAATTAATTTTTGAGACATGCATATAATTAATTAGCTATCTAAGGTGTCCACAGTAACTACTAATAATTGAAATCGTTGGGATAAACTCGAGATCTTATATTTCAAGCAACATATTGAATTTTTGAACCACTTTAATATAAACTGGTTTACAGACCAACATAAACTGGTTTCTTAAAACATATATATGTAAATGTGCTTGCGTTTGTAAAATAAGGGGTTTCTCTCATTTTATATATGATCTAGACATCTCTATTGGATTAGGTTATGAACCGAATATGCAATAAACCATGCGGTCCATGCCTATAGAAAATTACGTTAAATGTAACTACCATTTTTAGACAAAGTTTCATCTCAAATTTTATGACAAAACTAGGATTTCTTGTATTGTGTTTTCTGATGTTTATAAATAATTATTTATCTAAACGGTGAAATATATATATGGACAAAGCATAAATGAAAAGCATGGGCATAAGATACGCAGATGGTGAAAGCTACTAGAGTTTTTTTTGTAATATGTTATAGAGAACAAGCGAGTCCCTCCAATTTCAAAATGTGGAATGGGCTTATATGTTATCTTATAGCATGGATGTTTCTCCTAAAATATTTAATATTAAGAGTAATGATATGTTCAAAAAAAAAAAGAAAAAAAAAAAGAGAGAGTAATTATAATGTTTTGATCTTCAAGTAAGATTGCTATGGGTGATAAACTATCCATTTATATTCACAAATTTAAGTCATAGTCACCTTGGGACACTTCCTAAAGATATTCTTAAGGAGTAATTATGTATTTAAAATCCAAGATTTAAACTAATCTCAATTGGTATGTATAATCATTAGTAGATAACTATAGGTAAAAGATGCACAAATTAAAAACTCTAACTTTGTCTAGCAAAAAAATATATGGATAAGTTTGCGGGAAACTTTGTATCGACGAATAGGTTCAATGTTGATAACCACAAGATCAATAATAATTATTTGCTATACGAAACAAAAATAAAATGTCTCGTTGTCCTTGATCGTGGAGGAATAAGACGATTATGTGAGGTCATTTTTTTGAATAATCGACAACTACTTGAGAAAAGCTATGGATTAAATCGTGAAAAAAAAATATGAAACCAACACGTTTGTGTGGTAAGGAGACGGGTCTGAGACGTCATGATCAACACGTTTCAGGTTCGATTCATCTGCTGCGTGAAATTACAACACATTGTTCTTAGATATCTATACGGATATAAGCTTCTGTTTGCAGGCCTATTTACATATCCGGAGAGAGGACCTATCTGTGGACTGTACCTCCCCTAAAAGATTAGTCTGGGTTCTTCCATAGGTTTGAGATTTATCTCTGAGTTATAAAAAAAAAAAAAATGAAACCAAAACTTGTAGATGGTAGGACCAAACCTCATTTCATTTTCTAAAGGATCATTTAGTATATTTATCTTCAAACCAATACGAAAAAGAAAAATCAAATTGATATGTATACATCGACCAGATGTCATATAAAATATAAATGTTTAATAAATGATTAAGACTTCGTATTTCGAATAGAAACTGTCAGAAACATCGTAGCTGTTTCAAAATGGGCAACGTCTTTATCAAAGAATTTTCTGCAAGTTTCTTTTTGAATCAATTATTGAACCGAAATTCATAACTTACTAGTCCGAGCTAAATTATTTGCACTTATATAATAGGAATCAAATTCTGAGGCACTCCAAATTTACGAATTCAATAAACATTTGTGAATAAGTGAATATAAGAAAAAAAAATCTGTGTGACCAACTTTCTATATTTCAATGGTTTCACTCATCTGGTGATGTCACAGTTTGTTATTTTTGTTTATATGAAGAATATATTAGAAATACGATAGGATTTGAAGTGATATATAAAAAATATGAATTTATCTATTTTTATTGTCAATTAGTTTTAAATTAAAAATTCATAAAATTTAACATGGTATCAAAATCCGAACACACATTGTCCCACCTAACCGAAGTCAAATTTGATATCAGCCTGACCAAAATTAGTTCAACATATCTAATCCGAAATCAATATTATATTAAGATTTTGTCGAGATTAATGACTAGAAAATTTATTTTATTTTGAAAATATGATTGGGACCTAAAATAATACATAAAAACATGTTTCATTCGACTCATTGTCAATGATTTTGAATTAAAATCCTATAAAACTTAACAGTTTTCTTTCTTGATTTCGATCTATCTTTTTCACAGGCAGCCTCGTAACTTCGATCCTGTTTTCCATTTGGTTGTCCAAAAGCTTTAGCCAAAAAGATAATGATTAATAAAGTTAAGGAGAAGGAAATAATAGTGAAAGATATATATCCTATATATGATGTCAAGAGAGATGGGACGGGCAAATCTTGAGCGATGAATGGTGGGTCTCCCAAATCTTGCACTTGACTTGTTGCTTTTTTTTTTTTTTTAATTTCCCACAAACCACTCTTTTTTTTGGCGGATGATTGTTGTTTATAACAGTGAATGCATAATCCTAACTTTTCTCTACGGCCAAAATATTTCCTTTATAAATCATACTGTGAGAGTAGGCCTGAGAATATTACCCGAACCGAAAATTCCGAACCAAACTGAACCGGAATTTTCGGTTTTCGGTTCGGAATCGGTTCTAGCTAATTACCCGATCGGAAACATTTCAAAATTAATTCGGTTCGTCGAATCGATCGGGTACTCGTTTTTTTTTTTTTTTTTTTAAACCCAAAATTAACCGAATTAAACCGAAATCATACTGAAATCTTGAAAATATATATAAATCCCGAACCGAATAAACCAAATTATTCGAATTAACCGAAAATACCCGAACCGAATTAACCGAAAATATCCGAACCGATCCGAATTATCTGAATTATCCGAAATAACCCGGTTTTATCCGAATAAACCAAAAAATTTGGTTTATTTTGGTAAAAATTTCAAAACCCGAAAAACCCGATACCCGAACCGAACAGAAACCGAAATTAATTTCGATTATTTTCGATGAAATTTTTAAAAACCGAATAACCCGAAAACCGAAAAAACCAACCCGAATCGACCCGAATCGACCCGAACCGACCCGAATCGCAGGCCTATGTGAGAGTTTCCAGTTCCCATAAGCGCCATGCTATCTTAATAAAATATTTTTAAAATGGGCCTATAAAATTCAACCAAATTATTGACTGAAATTGTTTTAATCGTCTTACATAAAATCAAACTAAATTTGGTATTTTTTCTAGTCATCATATTTATCTCAAATCTAATCGATAATGATTAAGCTAGTTCATGTCATATTTTAATAAGCTCTTTCCAGATAAAAGTGAGAACATCCTATCATTTAAAAAATACCACTACGAAAAAACTGAAAAAAATGAATAACCAATCATATCAACCGGGTTTTGTTTCTATCTTAAGAATCATATGGTTCTAATTCAAAATTAAATGATAACGAATTGAAGTCCAACTTTTATATATAATATGTTAATTCTATATTGTGATATCTTCTTGTCACGATTATAGCGTTTATAAATGATTGTTTTACCTACATCAACATATGATCCTATGTTAACAAAAAAAACATATGATACTTCTACCACAAACCTAGTTACTCTATCCTAGTATGATATATTAGTTGGGTACCAAGCGGGTACAATCGGCTATGACATGCGGTCGACTAATAGTAAAAACGATATGTAATGTCAGTATAGTACGAATTAAACAGTAACATTAAAATGTAAATGATACGATGAAAAAGAGTTTGATATAACTCGTTTAGTGGAATATAAATAGAGTTGGTTAATTTCAAGCATAAAATATTGTATCTAATGAATAAAAATATATAGATAATATATTTCAATAACACTATATTTAAAAATAATAAGAATAATGATAACTAAAACTTTTTGAATGACAAAAGATTTTGAATGCATAAAATTTATTAAATATATAAGAATTCATAAATCAATAACAATAAATGTTAAGTTTTTAAAAAAATTTCAAATCAAGTTTCCAATAACATTCTATTCACGATTTACATATGTAATTATTATTTCTGAAAATAAAATATTTGCAGTATGACGGTGATAGCTAGCTGCATGACAAATTGACTATACCAATTTTGTTCTATATTTTAATCAAACAAAATATATCAACACATTGAATAGGTTAACATAAATACTATTCAGAGTTTTTCTTTAACTTCTTATAAACTTCATTCATCAAATAATTTCGTTCTTTGTAAACATATCGATATACCATTCAGAACTTTTATAGTAGGTTTTATATATAATTGGGTTATGATGAAATTACGACATAGTTTACAATCTTTATCATGCTTAACTCAACTACTCTTTTAAGGAATTTACTCGTATATCCCAAACTTTTCATCGATTTTTTTTGTATATATGATGAAATGGAACAGTGACAAAAAGAATAAGAGAGTATCGAGCTCCCAACAAAATGAATAAAGGATTTGATTTGAAACTTTGGATCTTATATAAAAAGACAAATACTATAAATTTGCGTATCTTAAAATTATAAAAACTAAACGCTAGCGAGTGTAAAACAGCGTTTAAACACTATTGTTTCAGTGTATACAAACAAACAAGGAGTTAAGTCTGAAATCATGTCAACAAACATACGAGCGCATAACCCTTGATATATACATGTTTGAGTGATGAAGATTACATATAGAGCTTCTTAGCAACAAAAAAAAAAGATTACAAATAGAAAACGCAGTTCATGACATCATATTATCGGGAAAAAGTTTCATCACTTCTCATGTTAAAGACAAGACATGACTCTTCGATAGCTAATGTTTAAAGAGTTGAAGTTTATTCGAACAACAAGTCGTTGTATTGGCGGCCGATAAGTGATTAACTTGATGAGTCTTTGTTACTTTTACTTTATGCTGTTTATTATTTTATACTATTTGTTATATGAATGTATAGCATATGTCTGCATTTAATGTGTTTTTTGAATTGAGAGTTCTTGGTTATATCAAAAGTGTGTTGGTTATGAAAGTGTATGAGAAAATTTTGACCATGACGTTGACTTGAATGACAGAGTTGCCAGAGAAGTCGGTGTTTTAAATAGGTATTGTTTTTTGGCGTTAAATAATTATTTAAACGTCAGATACAAAATAATTCTGTCTAGCCATTATATTTCGTTAAGTTTTTATTTATAAAATCCAAAGAAGAGTTAACTTATAGTTGATAAGACAGGTTTCACGTGCAATGCCCATAGACCTGAAATCAAATACATTTTGGACTAGACGAATATATCACCTATCAAACAAAAAATTATAGTACAGTAATTGATTTAAATTATTATGTCGAAGAGATTGCGTCGTTAAACTGACTTACTGACGTGTTGGGGACTGATTAAACAAAGTTCTTATATTGGTAATGGTATGCTCCACGATTATAAATATGCGATATTAACACCAAACATTTGGATAAGTCATACGCCAAATTTGCATGAGACAGAAACACTTGGAATTTTTTAAACCAAGTCTAAGAATGATGTGATGCTGATAGAAAAGGTATCTCGTTTTCTAAAATGATCCAACATATTAAAAATAATAAATTAAATTAATACTCAATTTTTTTTTCCAGAAAATTAAATAGTACAAATATCTCTCACAATTGTTTGAGCGCATGTGAGATGGGCCAGACCCTCTGATCCAACTGGCAGTTTCTTCGAGGGACATGCATGAATGGCCCCTTTCTTTCGTTTTCTTACTCACTTAGGTTTTTTTTTTTTTTTTTT
>OVAY01000307.1:0-54794 GCA_900406395.1 Kernera saxatilis | reverse complement strand
TTTTTTTTTTTTTTTTTCGTATGTACGTTCTTATCTCTTACACTTTTTGTTCTGTTAATAGTGCTTCTTACAATACATGAATAAGTGTGTTGTAATTCTAGTAAAATTTGATGTTAAACTTTAAGTAAAGACGAAATACCTTGAATATATTCTTCCCGCCTAAAATAATACTTTGTTAATTAAGTGATGTTAGTCCAGTGATTGAGTTAGAATGGTCAAATATTTGCTATGTGAATCGAAACTAGAATTTGAATCTCAATAATCACAGATTTTCATTGTGGGTCTTTCATTTGACCACTGTAGACGTTTTAGATAGTAAAAATATTCGACTTTTTACAAGTTTTCGAAAATTAGTACGGGTTTTACCCATGATTTCTGATTATAAGCTATTAAAATTATAATGACCAATACATATATTTGTGTTAAACAATGTAATTTTATCCAAATATATAAATTCTAACTCATTTGACTAATTAAATATTCTTGCTCCTCCTTCCATACTATCCGAACGCATTGAAAGCATTTCTCACCATTTATCAAAAATAATCTCGTTCATTATTTGCAAATTTGCATACTGAATTAATAGAATATTTTACGAGCATCCTGTAAGATTGAACGCCTCAAAATTAGAGTTATACTTAAAAATATAGTTGAAAAATCAGGAAGAAATGTATGGCTGATCTAAAAAAACATTTTTACTACTGTAATTGTGTTCTATAATTGATAGACTCTTTAACCAACAAAATATTGATAGACTAAAAAAAAAAGTTGAAAGTAACTAGCTTATACTATAACTTCAGTTTACATTTAATATTTTAATGATAACACCTAATCCGTGCTGAAACTATATTAACTGAACTTACTCGTTAACTTTCCATATTTTGTTTTCAGCTTCGAACACTTTAAGATCTTCTCTTATAAATATGTTGATGTGGAACTAGCGAAATATAAAGAACGAATAGAAGAAGTGGAGTAAAATATTCATAAAGATTTGAATTGTGATTTATATAAAGTGGCATTAAAACTAGCGTGATTAAATTTCTATATTTGAATGATCAAAAAAGGTGCCTTTGATATAACTATTTCGATTAGTTAAGCTAGAATATACAAAATTTTTAAAAAATTGAAAAAGTGTGCCAACAACGCGCACTGGCATTCTACATTTATTCGCGAGTGATTGTTTTCAAAACATGTATAACACGATTATCTTTTTTTTTGTTTGAGAAAACATGTATAACACGATTATCTTTGAACACTGAACATTCATTACACTAATTATGCGGAACAAATACAATCACCATTTTAAATTAGTAATTTACATATCTTTGGGTTTTTTAACCCTATATATATTTAAAGATCCGGTAACCCAATACTAAAAATATTTTAATTAGGGAGTTTTTTCTAAGGTTCTTTCCATTAAAAAAAAAAAGATAAAAGAGAGAGAAAATCGGTTCTAGTCTCAATTCTAAACACATTCATATTTTTATGTCAAATGTTTTAATTCTATTAGTTTATCTATATTTATTACTTAAAATTTAATTAAATAATAAAATTATAATAAAATGAATATTTTTTAATCGGTAAGGTATCTTAGATGAGTTTTTCACCGATGGAAATGCTCTAAAATTCGACAAAATGTAAAACTCTCTAAATTACATTTTAAATTCAACATAAAGAAGTTGTTTCAATCCGATTGCAAAAATAGTTTCCGCAAATAAAAAGAAAAGGCTAGAATAGAGATTTTAAACGCTAGAAACAAACATTGAATTAATCCATATAATTACCTTTCATTTCAAACTCTAACGACTGAGTTCTACCTTCAGTGTCCAAAAAAACCTCGTAAGACACTACTATACTAGTGTCCCAAATCACTTTATCTCTCTATTTTGGGAACATTCGAGCCTTGTATACCAGATCAAGTTTGATCATATATCTTGGAAACATTCAAGGGCCTAATAGAAGTCGATAATAATAAACATGCATATTTCGTATATGTATGTGTGTGACGCACGTGTGGTGAAGAGTGCAATTGTTGTGGGGGCGCGGGCGCAAAGGTAATTGCGTGTAGCGATGGAACACCGTAAGTACTGTGAAAGCGACCAATAGGAGAAGCCCTACTGTTTTAGTATAATGTCACGTCCCATCTCCAACTCATGTGGGTCCCATTAACGTTTTTGATCTAACGGCTACAATT
The DNA here is from genome assembly GCA_900406395.1 of Kernera saxatilis. Lineage (NCBI taxonomy): Eukaryota > Viridiplantae > Streptophyta > Magnoliopsida > Brassicales > Brassicaceae > Kernera > Kernera saxatilis. The sequence goes on along the minus strand of OVAY01000307.1, from coordinate 52,600 downwards.
TATTCCTTGTTTTCATCACCTATCATCGTACACCGCTCACTTCCGCTCTACCTTTCTTCCTAGGGACAACCCATACACTGTCCTATTCTTCTTCTTCTTCTGCAAAATATAATACTTATATAAATACATATTGACGTTTAAAAAAATATATAAATAAATATTTTTCTTAGTTGACGTCGAAAATCTATCCTATACGTACTTTATTAATATACCCGTCATACCACTATATATATATCGCCGACAGAGAAATATTGTGATATACTATATATATTAAATTATTAATACATTATTCGTGTACACATACCGGCTGTACTTGATAGAGGTTTCGCTTTTAAGACTTTTGTGACCAATTCAAAACGCATTTATTTTCTCGAGTTGAAGGAATTTACTCATATACAAATTAATTTCTAGTTCATATCAAAGTTGATTTCCATTGCCAATACCTAATCGCTTAACTCGAAACAACTTTCAAATATAAAACATGTCACGAGAATAATATAGTTTTTTTGTTATAAAGAAAGTGTACATAGTTTTTTTTTTAAGAATCAAGAAGCGATAGGTGAATAACGAATTGTCATCAATGTGTTATTTTGTAAGGAGTTCATCAAGTATGACTAAGAAACACTTTTCTCGCCACCAAGATCGACACCACTAGGAACATCACACATGCAAGATCTATTTGGCGTGACCACCCCAAACTCTAGTAAAATATTCTATTGATGAAACAGCCGTCTGAAGAGGAACAATGAGAGGCTGGATAAACTTTCTCGTATCGTTCTGTATGCACATGAGAGAGAATAACTCAATGAAGAAATTTAATCATCTCAACAAATGACAACAACATTTAAAGCATGTGGCACATACAAGATAAAGAGGACATTCAGGTTTATACCCGACGTGTCCGACCATACACAAGCTAAGTGATAACATATCGAGATTTGGCCACTAAAATAACGAACTAAAGTTTATAATCGAGTTTTTTAAACTGTAATCTAAAAAATTCATAGAATTTTGATTGTGTATCGGTTGGAACATGGAATGGTGAAAAGAATAATTTGTCGGTGAATTATATCCTAGCAAAATCTTCCAATTACAACCAAAAAGACTGTGTTTAAATAAATAAAATACCAAACGCTAGAATCTTTTAAATTCATATTTTTCTTTTCTTTTTTCTTCTACGTTTGTTTTTCTTTAGCTGAATACAATATGGTTTTCGAAATTATGATACAAAACCACATTAGTCGAATTTTCTAGCAACTAAATTCCATGTTATTGAGAAATTTTAATAATGCCCCAATAATTTAAACAAATATAAACAAAAATCCCAAAAAGATATGACGACGGTACAAAAACTATTTGTACATATGAATGTAGTTTCGCATAAACCCTTGCGACGTCAAGAAATTGCACGTGCCTTCTCAGGGTAGTCTTGTCATTTGCTTTAGCTGAAATATCACAATGTCCACTGTTCCGGAAATTGAAATCTCTCGTTGATAAATGCTTCGAAAGCTAAAAAATTTGATATTCAGTAATTTTTCTTGTGAAAAGTATCATTTTTCTAATTAAAATTTGGTAATCAAATATATAGCCTGAACTTTGATATTTTTTAGTCTCGCTTTTGATCAAGTATCTTTTTTTATCTGTTCTTAATTAGACCAAAAAGAATAACCAAAACGTAAACCGCAAACTAACACGTATATTCCTTATTACAATTTATAGCTGAAGAAATAAGATTCGCAAATTTCCGAAAGAGGAAGTGCATGTCTATATTTAAATTTAGGTGATGTTAATTTTTTTTTATATACGTATATATTGTCAATTTTGCCCTCTCCGAGATGCATTTCGAACAATTATAATTCATACATGAATAAAGAAAAAAAAAAGAATCAGGAAACCCTAAAAGCACGTCCTGTCATTTTTATCAGGTGATTTCACTGTCTACCTTGACTTATTGCTATTATACATAATAAATATATTTATTAATAATTCGCACACTTCCAAAATCAAATAATGAGGCAAAAGAATATACTCAAGGAAAAGAACGAGCACTTAGTTATGACGGACTCGCGCGCGCGGCAATTCCACGATCTAATAAGAACTAAGACATAGTTTATATATATGTAGAATACACAAATATAAGTTTTTCAAAAAAGTTGAAATTTAATTGTTTTACATATTTATATTTATATAAATTTATTTTCTAAACAAGTAATTTTGGCTGTTTTTAATATAAGATATATGTTGGTGTTGATGACGGATTTTAAGATTAGTCGGATGATTAACGAATTTAATAGGGCGTTGTTTATTGGAGAATGTAATCTTTACTGGATTTGAGAAAGTATAAATAGGCGATTCAAACGTTTAGGAACAAACTTAACTCAAATCTCTTATCTAATTGGAATCTATGTATAGATTGTCGGTTCATGGGTGTTGAAAAGCGTTTATGAAACAAAAACATGGTTTTATGATAATTTTTTTTTTGTCAACAATTTTTAATTAAAACGGTTTGGTAACCCAATCCGGAAGCGAAGAGTTTACAAAAACAACATTAGACGGATAAATTCTAGCACATTTTGCTAGAGTATCGACCTTTGAATTCAGAGAGCGAGACATGTGGGATAGAGAAAAAACCACAAATTGAGATTTCATCCTATCAATTTCTTCTAAATGGATCACGAAAGCAAGCCATTCCTTCGGTGTAGACACCATCTTCACCAACTCGGAACAGTATGAGGCAAAAACTACGGTTGTTCTTCCTTGTGCAAGCATACAAGTCATCGCCCATATAAGTGCTTCCATCTCTGCGACTTGAGGAAAAAGGCTTCTGCGAACATTACGGACCCCCATAACAAGTCCCTCTACGTCGTCTTCAAAGCATATCCAACCTTGTCCAGAAAAAGTGTCTGTCTCCTTTCACGATCTATCTATGAAACATCGATAACCTGAAAAATTTTGTGATACCGGAGGTGCCTAGAAAAATCAGAGATAATGCTCTTTGATCGATGCTTAAATCAGGATAATGCAACACAACTTGGAGGAGAAATTACATGTTAAGGTTGTACGAGGAGATGAGCCAGTATCGCAACTTTTGCAGGGTTGGTACCGTTTTGGAATTCATTGTACACTGGTTGTCTAAGAAGTCGAATAAATCGACCACATCTTAAAATTTTTTTGATTGATATATTATATATACGTTGCGATTTGGATGGTAGCTTAGCTGAAAATCATTTCTAACAATCGATATAGTTATTTAATAAAAGGATATACCGTAAAAAATAATGTTTTCGACGTCACTAAATGTCAAATAGTATTTATGAAATATGATTATGTATGTATATAAAAATATATGACTGTAGTACGACGTATTTTTTATCAATTATCAATCATACATACAGAAGAGGGATAGATGTATAAAATTAGAATTAAAACATTTAAAAATGAAAAATGTACTATATAGTATATAATTTAGTTACATAGTCGACGCAACGAAGTTTCGAAACTCGGGAGGAGCATAAAAAAAAAAAAGGCACGAGTCCCAACTGTAATAAAAAGGGAAATAAGGGGTAAATTGGTAAATTCTCGTGTCCTTTTGGGAGAACAAGTTGCTTTAAAAATGTTGAGCAAAAATCAAAGACCCGCTCCGTTCGGGTTCGGGTCAAAATAGCCATTGTCGTTCTTTCTTCTTCTGATTCAAATAAGAGAGAGAGAAGTAAGTAACTCAAGCAGAGAATAACAATAATAATAATAATAGTAGCAGAAGCTAGCACCGCCACGTCGCCGCCGTCTTATGCTACCGGAGAAATCATTTTCAGTTATCTTTCCAAACAAATAAAAATAAAAACCGTCTCTTTCTTTCTTTCTTTGTCTGTCTCTTTCTTTTTGGTTTGTTGATTATTCCCTCTGTACCCATGTTCTGCAACAGTTGAGCAGTTGCATGCCCATAAACTTTCTTCTCATTCCTGATCTTCGCATTAATCATAGTTGGGATCTCGATTTCTCACATAAGCTTTAACAAAACCAAAAAAGCAGCTTAAAGAAGAAGATCTATTGTTAAAGCTGAAACGACACGACCTCCTGTCGTTTTAGTTATAGCTCGAGATCTGTGTTTCCTTCTTGGCTTCTGAGCTTTTGGCGGTGGTGGGTTTTTCTGGAGAAAACCAAACGAAAAATCAAAGTTGGGTTTTTTTATTTTATTTTAATGGGAGTTATCAGTGGTGGGATTACTGGATAATTTACAAGTAATGAAGGAGCTGAAGATTCGAAGAAGCGGCTTTGAGGTCGGCGAGACGAAGATTGCGAGCTTATTTGGCTGAAGTTTCGGATTTGGTTGATGTGTGCTTTTTTATTTTCATTTCTGTGAGGAGGAGAAAGAAGAAATCTAGATTCTTTTTTTAGGGTTTTTGGATTTCTCAAAAGATTTGGTTGGTGAATGGGTGGGAGGTGGAGGGAAACAGTTAAAAAAAGTTATGCTTTTGGTGTCTCCTCGTCATAATTACATTTGGGCATCTTGAAATCTTGGATCTTTGAAGAAACAAAGTTGGAATTTTTTGTTGTTCTTGTTGTTTGCTTTTAAGTTAAAAAAAAAAGAAGAAAAGATGAGATTGTCCTCAGCTGGATTTAATCCTCAACCTCATGAAGGTACCATTCTCTCAAATTTTCCCCTCTTCTCTCTCTAATGCTTGATTCTTGCAAATGTAGAAACTTTCTTGGTTTTGGATTTTGTGGGGATTTTAACTAACTTTGTTTGTTTTGAAACAAAGTTACAGGAGAGAAAAGAGTTCTTAATTCTGAGCTCTGGCATGCTTGTGCTGGTCCTCTTGTCTCTCTGCCTCCTGTTGGAAGCAGAGTTGTGTATTTCCCTCAAGGTCACAGTGAACAGGTTTGTCACCTTCCCTTATGCTTTGGAATCTTTAGTTAAAGATCTACTAAAACTTACGAGAACATTTTGTGGCTTTCAGGTCGCTGCTTCGACCAACAAAGAAGTGGATGCTCATATACCAAACTATCCGAGCTTGCATCCGCAGCTTATCTGTCAGCTTCACAATGTCACAATGCATGTGAGGAACTTGTTTTATGAAGAAACTTCTCCGAGTGTGTTTATTCTGTTTCTGTGTTAATTAAGAACATATTTCCTTAAATTTCAGGCTGATGTGGAGACCGATGAAGTCTACGCACAGATGACTTTGCAACCGTTGAACGCGGTATGAGACTTTACCCGTAACAATCCATACTTATTTATGCCAGATTTGTCGGTGTTGTGAACTTTTTTTGCTTGGATTCTCTTGTTTGAATGCAGCAAGAGCAAAAAGATCCTTACCTTCCGGCGGAATTAGGTGTCCCGAGTAGACAGCCTACAAACTATTTCTGTAAAACTCTGACTGCTAGTGATACCAGCACTCATGGAGGTTTCTCTGTGCCTCGCCGAGCTGCTGAGAAAGTTTTTCCTCCCTTGGTAATTCATCTTTTCATCTGAAGTTTCTTTATTTGAAGCTCAGCTATTTCCTCTTTTAACCTGATATGTTTTGTGTTCTTTCAGGATTACTCTCAGCAGCCTCCAGCTCAAGAGTTGATGGCAAGGGATCTGCACGATAATGAATGGAAGTTCAGGCATATTTTCCGAGGTTAGCGTTCACCGAATGAAAATTCAATTTCCTTAGTTCTAACTGAGGAACAAAGTGGTTTATTTACTCTGCATTTGTTTCTCCCCTTTCAGGCCAACCCAAGAGACACCTCCTTACCACGGGTTGGAGCGTGTTTGTGAGTGCTAAAAGGCTTGTCGCTGGTGACTCCGTACTTTTCATCTGGAACGACAAGAATCAGTTACTTCTTGGTATAAGACGAGCCAACCGGCCACAAACTGTCATGCCTTCATCTGTTTTGTCAAGTGATAGTATGCATTTAGGCCTTCTTGCTGCGGCAGCTCATGCAGCCGCTACAAACAGCCGCTTCACCATCTTCTATAACCCGAGGTATGGTTTTAGATCCCATATGAATGCACCAATGTGTCGATTCTTTGCATTGATAAAGAATTCGGCTTTTCTTCAGGGCGAGTCCATCAGAGTTTGTAATACCCCTGGCTAAGTACGTGAAAGCGGTTTATCACACTCGCGTCTCTGTTGGCATGCGGTTTAGGATGCTGTTTGAAACCGAAGAATCAAGTGTTCGTCGGTAGGTGAACTATCAGAATTCCAATCTATTACTCTGCTTTTTGCGGCTGAATGTCCTCCTCAAGAATATTCGTTTGTTCTCAGGTACATGGGTACAATAACTGGCATATGTGATCTTGATCCTGCTCGTTGGGCTAATTCTCATTGGCGGTCCGTCAAGGTTCAGTTCAAAGACCAAATCTTTTGGTAGAAAAATCTTTGCATTCTCGAATACACATGTCATCATCTTGATCATGATGCAGGTTGGATGGGACGAGTCTACTGCAGGAGAGAGGCAACCGAGGGTTTCCTTGTGGGAGATTGAGCCTTTAACGACATTCCCGATGTATCCGTCTCCTTTTCCTCTCAGGCTTAAACGTCCATGGCCTCCTGGTCTCCCATCTTTCCATGGTATTGTAAATTTCAAAACTTGCTTCATCCCTCAAAATTTTCAGTTTTTAGTCTTTTATATCTTCTAATTTTGGTGCCTTTCCGTTTTTGCAGGTCTTAAAGAAGACGATATGGGTATGAGTATGAGTTCGCCGCTTATGTGGGATCGAGGACTTCAGTCTCTAAACTTTCAAGGTATGGGAGTAAACCCGTGGATGCAGCCGAGGCTTGATGCTTCGGGCTTGCTTGGTATGCAAAACGATGTTTATCAAGCAATGGCTGCAGCTGCACTTCAAGACATGAGAGGCATTGATCCCGCTAAAGCTGCTTCACTTCTTCAGTTCCAAAATCCCTCGGGATTCTCAATGCAATCTCCTTCCTTGGTGCAGCCCCAGATGCTGCAACAGCAACTCTCGCAGCAGCAGCAGCAGCAACTCTCGCAGCAGCAGCAGCAGCAACTCTCCCAGCAGCAGCAGCAGCAACTCTCTCAGCAGCAGCAACAGGCGTATCTCGGCGTTCCTGAAACCCACCAGCCTCAATCTCAGGCTCAGTCTCAGTCTCACAATCTTCTTTCTCAGCAGCAGCAGCAAGTAGTGGATAATCATAATCCGTCTGTGTCAGGTGCTGCTGTTGTTTCCGCTATGTCTCAGTTTGCTTCTGCTTCTCAGTCCAACACGCCGCCACTCCAGTCCATGACTTCTCTGTGTCATCAACAAAGCTTCTCAGACACCAACGGAGGAAACAATCCTATTTCTCCGCTCCACACACTTCTCAGTAACTTCTCTCAAGACGAGTCTTCGCAACTGCTCAACCTCACTAGATCAAACTCTGCAATGACTTCTTCCGGTTGGCCATCAAAGCGCCCTGCAGTTGATTCATCGTTCCAGCACTCTGGAGCCGGTAACAACAACACTCAATCCGTAATGGAGCAATTGGGACAGTCCCACACAAGCAATGTTCCCCCAAATGCTGTCTCGTTGCCTCCATTCCCCGGTGGTAGAGAGTGCTCGATCGAACAAGAAGGAAGCGCCTCAGACCCGCATAGCCATCTTCTGTTCGGAGTCAACATAGATTCATCTTCCCTTTTGATGCCGAACGGAATGTCAAACCTTAGAAGCATTGGCATTGAAGGTGGAGACTCCACGACTCTACCCTTCACATCATCTAATTTCAACAACGATTTCTCGGGTAATCTTGCAATGACGACACCTTCTAGTTGTATAGACGAATCAGGTTTTCTACAATCCTCAGAAAACGTCGGTTCTGAGAACCAACAATCTAATCCCTTTGTGAAGGTAAAGTAAAGCTTTTTCCTTTTCCTCCCCAAAGTGTTTATCTTTTTTTTTGGACTTATAGTGATGATCTAATGGAAATGTATTTGCAGGTGTACAAGTCAGGGTCTTTTGGACGATCATTAGATATAACAAAGTTTAGCAGCTACCACGAGCTGCGAAGCGAGCTTGCTCGCATGTTTGGCCTCGAAGGCCAATTAGAAGACCCTGTGAGATCAGGCTGGCAGCTTGTATTTGTTGACCGAGAGAACGATGTTCTTCTCCTCGGCGATGACCCTTGGCCGTGAGTTAATCTCCCTCCTGCATCTCCGCTTTTTCTTATCAACTGATCTAAATCTGCGTCCTTTCTGGTTTTTTTTTGATCAACAGGGAGTTTGTGAGCAGTGTGTGGTGCATCAAGATACTATCACCACAAGAAGTGCAGCAAATGGGGAAAAGAGGCCTTGAGCTTCTCAATTCCGCTCCATCATCCAACAATGTCGATAAGCTCCCGACCAACGGGAACTGCGATGACTTTGGGAACCGGTCAGACCCGAGGAATCTCGGCAACGGTATCGCATCCGTTGGGGGTTCATTCAACTACTAGAAGTAGAAAGAAAACCCCTTTCTTATTCAAAGTTAAGTTTCATCTATATAAAATTAGTATTGATCCTATTATTAGTTTAATCACTAGCTAAATCTCTCTTTATTACTTATATATATAAAAAAGGGAGCTTTGTCTTGGCCTTTGTGGAAACAAAAAACTATATAATAGCTCTCTTTTCTCTCTGTCGTAATACTGTAATTATAAGATCTTTTGGTCTTTTTTTCTTATATGAATATTTATTTACTGAACTTTTTATGTCATTTTCTTTACTCACCACTTCTTCTTCAATCAATTTTGATAGTGAAGTGTGATTTTGGAGCTATGTTAAGACTTTGTCTGACTCCAATGGCCCACATTGAAAGTGATTTGGGTCCCAATTCCTTATTGGTTCTGTGTGTTTAGTTGTGTGAAACACCGAAATATTCCGACCCGCAATTTAGGGCTTTACCCTAAAATTAGATCTCATTTTGCGTCACCAAAAAACCTTTTTCTCTTAAATGTCAAAAAAAAAAAAAAAACCTTTTTCTCTTGACACGTATCGATCCGTAGTTCGTACTCGTAGTATACCTTTTATTGGTAGGTCAATTAATATATGCCCTAACGTTTATTGTAGTATTGAAAAAAAAGAAGGGCGGTTCGATAAAAGAAGTTTAATTTTCACCGAAATATTACGAATATGAAACGAAATTTGTAGAATGATCAAGGTTTTACGTTTGCTTCATGTTACGATAATTAGAATATTATAACATGGACACGTCCTTACATATCGAAGTCGTTTTGATATTCGTTCGAAATTGTTGTGAATTTAGAAATATTTTACAAAATAATTTTTGTTTTTGGGGTTAGGTTTTAATGGGAATGGGATCTGGTTAGCTATGAATTGGGCATCATTCGAATAATAGAAATATCTTATGGTTTGGTTTGGTATTTGATATTGGTGTTTGGTTGTTCATTAAGAGAATATAGTGAACAAATTAATGAAAGACATGTTTTATAAATGTGTTTGAGTCAAATAAATAACAAATTTGATAAGGAGATATTTGTAAGTATATGGTTTTTGATGTGTGGCATGTGAATGTGATTCACATATCTTTAGTGGTGGGACTATATATTCTAAGTAAGAAAATTGGGAATGGTTGAAAATAATGTTGGGTGCATGTGGTAGGGACATTTATAGATGACACAAGTTAGGGCACTTTCATGAGCCCTAATTAAATAGTGTATGGTGACCCATCATTTTGAAAGTTCTCACCTTTTTTTTCTTTTTCTTTTTTACCTATTATAATATTATTTTTTAAAAGTTGTTTCTTCCTCTTATCAAAATCAATTATTAATTTTAATTGTTCATAGGATGTTGTAGCCATTCATTATGAGGTAAAGAATAGATTCAAATGAAGATCTAAGAACATAGCTTTTATCTATCTACACATAGAATCATATGTCTTTTCTAGATGTCATAACTATATTTTCAATCTTATTGGAATTTTCATGACGTTATAGTATCTAGATTTCATGATATAACTACAAAATTCCTGTTTGTTTAATTTGAGTTTTAGAAGCTGAAACTGAACAAATAAGATTATGTGAATTCGTTAAACAAACATGCATCCATCTAGAGTTCAAAATTTTTTTTATCGATGAGCATAAATTGGAAGAATAGCTGGTTAATCCATTGGAGTAGATCTGATAGCCGAATTTGATCTTCCAAAACAAACATTTCAAACTTCAATTATTTTGTTTATGGGATGCATAATTTCTTTTTTTTTTTAAGTTTGCTATTAAAGATCTTAACTTTATATAGTAGTACTATTTAAAATTCGATCTCATTACAAATAAGACTTAATCAAATGATGATACACGTATAAAAATCAAAATTATGTTAACAAATGGTTCAGAGAAACTGTATCCCTATTTTATATCTTTTTTGGTTGACTACTTGTACAATATTAGAATTGATTGTTAATTTTGAATTCAAATTTGGTTGGATTGCATATTTGCATTCTCAAAATATGAGATAAAAAGATTTTAGAGATTGATAAAACAAAGTTGAGAAGAAGAAGTACAAGTTACCACTGGAGTAAAATGGAAGTATGATTATAAAATATAGATATGTATATGGAAATTAAAATGAATATAACCAAAATAAGCTTTTAGCAATAAGGGTTTTGAGTGGATATGTATTTGTTGTTCTTTGCGACTAGTTTTCTTATTTATCTCTTTTAAAAACGACGAACAGAAAACGTCAAATGTGATATTATTGATTGTCCAAGCACTTTTGGAGCAAAGTAAATAAAGGTACTTTATGAGTTATAAGACCAAAGAAAAACAAAATTTCTTTGGACCATCCTTTCGTTGTAAGGATGGTTTTTATGCGATGGAGAAATTATTAATAACTACGATATAAAACTGATAATAAAAAAATGAACTGATCTGTGTGTACTTTAGAGACGTATTGAGTCATTTGTGACACTGTTCATCATCGATGGAGAACCTTAGTCAAAAGTTTTGTTTTTGGAGATATTAATCTAAGTATCACATCGGAATGTTTGATAATAATAGTTGTATATAAATATCTATTAACTCTAATTAATATGAAGTTTTTGAAACAAGTTTTAAAACAAATCTATGAATAGCCGAAATAGGAATAGGGTCTTCTATGGTATCAGATATGGACTTGACCGAAAACGAACGATATCATTAACCTTCAGAGTCTAACAATTTTTACTGTCTTTTACATTGTTGGATTTATAAGAAAATTTTGACATTTTACAAATCACGATCGATTGTTTACTATAAACAGATCTAACTCTTTCAAATAAATAACTTAATGTGCAACACACAGAATTATGACGAATAAATTAATGATCTAATCTAAAGTATGCCAGAACTTTCAAAATATTTTATTATAATATGCAAAAAAAAAAAAAACTGCATATGTAATATCATTAATCATTTGGCTAACAAGACCAAAAATACTCATGGAATTCTTCTTAAACCATCTATTTCCATTCATCCGTCATTCCCTGTCTCTGTACTTGTAATGTCACATAGTATAATGAATACATATCGAATCATTCACACAATGAAAACTTTTGGGTCAACAAATTAAACAATGGGCCCATGGGTCAAAGCCCAAATATATCCTAAAGAGGGCCACTTAGTACAATTGTGTTCGGTTTGCAAGTAAACCGATGTACCAACATGTAAACAAACTTAACGCCAACTTTTCACTTCCAAGTTCCAATGGATTAATTCGGTTTTCAATTCTTGGTTTTTAATATCAGTTCTGGTTTAACTTGTTCCTGAAGGCAATAGCAAGCCCTAACTAAAGACAATCTTTGTCATTCTCTTTTGAACCTATGCAACACAAAATGCATTCCATTTATATATTACACAGAAGGGCATTTGAGAATCCAATCCTGGTTTACTCATAAGACGAAAACCAATCCTGTGCCTCATGAGAACCAACCACAACATATCTTGTAGCCTGAAGCTGGTATTCGACCGGTTTCTCGGATATATTCGACTTCAGCTGCTGCCTTCTCGGCATCACGGCCTTTTCTAGCTTCTGCTGAAGCCCGTTTCTCTTCCGACCTTTGCTTAGCCATCGCGATTTTCTTCACCATCTTTGCTTCAGCTTCAGCTTTCATTTGCTCAACTTTAGCCTACCAACAAAGTTTTAACAATGCTTAAGCAAGAGAGTTTGGTGTGAGTGACCAAGCAAAAGTTTCAAGAGAGTAATAATTTGATCTGAAAACACCTCATGTACCTCAATACGTCGCATTTCTGCTTCGAGCTTGGCTTTCTCCTGACTTTCCCAAGCCTGGATTCTGATTTCCTCACGCTTGTACCTAAGAATTTTGAGTTTCAAAAAGAGAAGAACAACACGTTCTAAGTCTTTTACTCTATGTTTCTTCACTGAACAAGTAAAATATATGGTTCAGGTCGTAAGAGCACACATACCTTGAATTATGTTTGGATTTCTCTGCTTCTTCCCAAGCAGTCGCTCGTTTTTCAAACTCAATCCTCTGTGTCTCCTCTGCATCTACATTGTTGTTATTGTTCTCTTCTTCTTTACTTGCCCAAGCTGCGATGTTCATCTTCCCTAATTGAACTCCGAGCGCTACTATCTCTCTTCTCGTCTTCGCTTTCATTTCCTCCTCAGATAGTTCTCTTCTTGTGTTTTTCGAAGGATCTTGTGACAAAGATGAATCCTCTTGTTGGCCTCCTCTAGGCGTAGAAGGGAGAGAAGAAGTCGGGCTGCGAAGAGGAGTTGTTGCACCAACTGGTGTGACAGATCTTGAAGGTTCATGACTCGGTATTGGCGTCATTTCGGTTCCCATATCTCTCATACATACAGAGCGAATCGCAGGACCAGCTTCACACATAAAACCACTTATCTTGTCAAGCTCTGAGAGCTTCAATAATCTAACAATTCAACGAAAAACTAGTAACCTTTTTTACCTGTTGTATTATTACGCGATGAATCTTTTTTTGTATCCACAAGATCATTGCTTTGTGTCGATTGATCGATCAACAAGTTTCCTCCATATCCTTGAGTTAGAATTGGATGTGGCACCGAGGGAACAAGATTAGGGAACTTCTCGAACCCATCAATTTGAGAGGATTGGCACGGATCCATCCTAGATTTGTTATGCTCATAACCTGCATTATCGGGCACAACTCTCACGGGCATCCTGTTCCCTTGACCATTCTTCCTCAACACCATGTTCTGTCTACTCATTATCCACTTCTCAGCATCATTCCATTTGGATGGCATTTGTCTCGAAGGGTATGCTCTTGAGGCATGATTCTGATTCGAACGCTCACCACGAACACCGTGAAACTCGAAGCTTGAAGAACTAGCGTTACTGTCATAATCAAGATTTTCATCTTCTTGAGGTCTCAGAGCAACACTCAAGTCACCCTTTTTAAATTGTTGAGGTCTCGGTTGATCGTTTTCTCTCATAAGACCTTTACACTGATGTCTGGACGCTTGATTATCGCTTTCGGTTAGGTCCAAAACCGTCGCATTTGGCAGTTTAGCTACTCCTATATCCGTAGTTGAAGCCGCTTCTAGAAGTCACACACAACAAGAACAGAGCAAAAAGACACAAACTTTAGCCAAGTGTTCTTCATGACCAAAACAGACAAGAACAGAGCAAAGACTTAAACTCTAGCCCAAGTTAATCAATTAAGACTTCAATTGTACGAAATAGCAGAGAGACAAAACAAGAACAGAGCAAAAAGAACACAAACTTTAGCCAAGAACAGAGCGAAGACAGAGACTTTAGCGATTCTAGGACTTAAAAAGGGACTAAATAATATTAATAGAGACATTGAAGACGAGAGACATAACCATTACCATCGTCGTCTGAATCAGACTTAGAAGCTAACAAGCTGTTCTTGGAGAACTCGGTGTCATCTGAAACCTGAAGGCGAGAAGGAGATGTTCTTGATGAGTTACTGTTAGATCCTTCTCTCTTCTTGTTATGGTGTGGACCCATTAGCTTCATTCGCAGCTTCGTCGGCGAGATTATGCTCTTCTGCAAAATATAACAAACAAAATTCTTGAAATTTTCTTGATTTTTGGTTTCCATGAAATTCAATAGTTTAAAGGGCAAACAAATTTAACCTTTTTCTGATAAAGCAAAATCATTTAATCGAATTGACTAGAATTGAGGAGAAAAAGGACGAAAATTTCTGGAATTGACCAGTAAAAAAAAAGTGAATCTCTTTCTCCCAGAAATTCTCCAACAGAGGAAAACCCAGAAAGTTAAAGGTCGAAGACGAGGGAAAAACTCACTGTCACATAATGGATGCTAAAATCCTAATTCCGTATGAATTTCAATGATGAAAAAAACAAAGGAAAAAACATAAGCTAAGAGTGTAATATTGAGGACAAAACAGAGAAGTACAGAAAAAAAAAAGAAGATTGAAAAAACCAGAGAAAATGTTGTACTTTAGAGAGAGAGAGAGAGGGAAGATTTAATTACCTGCACCTTCTCTATCCTCTCGTAATCCATTGCCAATGTCGAATCCTCTCTCTATCTCTCTATGTCTATATATTTACAGACACACATATATATATGTGTATGAAGTTGAAGACAAGACAAGCTTTTCTTGCTCTAATCCTCTCTCCTCTCTTACTCTGAAGAAGAAGAGAGACAAATGGGTTTTTTCTAGTTTCTTTTTTTTTCTCTTAATAGGGTTTTGGGAATTTTTAGATAATGATTGAACAGAGAGGGGTGTTTCTTGTATTTTTTTAATTTTGGGAATTTTTTTTTTGTATTTGTGTTAGTGAAAAACAAAAACAAAAAGTGAAGCTGGGGGACTGTGCACGCCGGTCCACATTTGCATCTTCATCATCATCACCGTTCTGATCTTGACACGTCACCTAACTCATCTTTGTTTTTTAATTACAAAACATTTCTTCAGTACTTTGTTCTATTGTCATCCATGAATTGTAGTTTTTTTTTGTTTCTATCAAATTAAATCTCGAAAACGACTTCAATTTATTAAAGAATTTAAGAAAAATGAAAAAGAAAAAAAATGTATAGATGTATTTATATACACACACAAAGTAATGGTTAGATGATGAAATTAGTATATAGCAAAGTTTCGAAAAAACTATCTAATTCCTTCCACAACTTTCATATCGGTTTAGATTTACACGAAGTATCGACTTCTTTGTCGGACTACATTTTCAGAACTTCACATTGTATTTCCTTCCAATTGCAAAATTTCCGTCTAATTACATACTGATTTGGGATTTTATGGCTCTTTGTCGGTATGTAATTATACGAAAAGTTTGCAATTCGGGGAAAATACAATGTGAAGTTCTGAAAATGTAGTCGGACAAAAAAGTTTATACTTCGTGTGGATCTAAACCGATATAAAACTTGCAGAGAGAAATTAGACAGTTTCTCCCAAAGTTTCATCTAAGAAGAATATGAGTCAAATAATTTTGATTTTTAGTGAAATTTTCCCATTGTAATTATTTTTTTTTCAACAAAAGAGAGAAAAACTAGCGATACTACATGCCAAAAATAAAAATTTAAGATACCAATAAATTCACTGATATCTGAAAAGTCTACAAATAGATTAGTGAAAGTGGATTTATTATTTACATCAGTCGATCTTGACACTCGCCATAATGAACGTAATCATTCTTTTTCACTGTGAACCTTTTTTTGGGGGTCACTGACTCACTGTGAATTTAATAATCAAAAATGTAAAACCCCTAAATTTGAAGAAAGAACAACATATCTGCATACATTTTCAGAGTATAAAATTCAAAAAAAAAAAAAAGAGCCAGCGGAAAATAGCATCATATCTAGAATTTGGTTACAGAAATTCGTTTTATATTATTTTCTCAGTGTATCCTCATAGTTAATTTTAAGAGTAATAGCAGTAACTACGATATGGTTGTTTGAACTAGTAATTATGATAGTGAAAAAAAAACAGCGCAAGTTATTATGATCTTTTATTTATTTGGGTTAAAGAAGAAACCGGAGAAGTGGTTGTGTGTAGATTCGCAATGCAATGTAAATGATACCAAAAAATCAGTACTGAAACGTAAACAATCCAACTGACACTCTCTCCACTTTAGGGCATTACGTTTCTCTGTCACTTTGACCGTTGACTACCTCTCTTCTTTTCTTTTCTCATAAAATTTGTATTTAATATTACTGTTTAGTATATTTTCATTATGGATCAAAAACAAATTCCGATTAATCATGTAACCATAGTCGATATATTCCGTTGACTATCTCTGTCTTACTACACATTTAACTTAGGTTAAATATTCAACAGTATCTAAAATTTTACAACGAAAAAAAAACTATAGAACATTATTTTAGCATCGGAAAATAAATTCGAAGAGGATTTGTGTCCTACCGAGCAGCAATGCCACCTATATATACTTCGTATCGCTTGAATAATGGTATGATATTTTTTTTTTGGTAAACAAACAGTGAATATTATTATAGCTTTATATATATAGTTTTATCGGCTTATTATAAAATTCAAGACATACGAATGTATAAACAATGACGAGCGTGTACGTATTGTGAGGCTCAAGCTCAGCTAGATTCCTATAGCCTAACCTTGTTTTCCTCAAAAGAGATTTTTAAAATTGTATTTTCTTTAGGGCATGCTTTTACACACAAAATATATGAGATTACTTTCTTTTCTAAAGGACGAGGCTTTATTTTTTAGTGGACTTTTTCACAAAAAAATAACATATGAGATTATTCATCAATAAATAAATAAATTGGTTAATGTATTTTTTCATCTCTTAGTTCGGTCTAATATATTCTTAACTACGGGACTTAGATGTAACACGATTACACATGTGAATGTGCTAGTAGTTAATCAACCGTTTAGTGTTTTTCTTTTGTATTCGAAAATTTTGCTTTCCATAAAACGCAAGTTTTGGTTTTCAAATGTGATATTATTTTAAATCCGAAATATATTTAACAAGACTGAAACAACTATCCTCCAACCGATCCTACTAACCACACTTAACTAAATCTTTTGCTTTCACTTCTTATTGTTGATTACTTTTCAAAATAATATCAATAGTTTTCGTTAATTGTCAGTTGTTACATGTGTGCCTATTATGTTTTTCACAATATGTGTTAACATAAAGTATAAACGACTAAACGTACACACAATTGCAAACATTACATTTACTTTTAATATGATCATAACTTTTTAATATGGGTTTTTATCGAGGATAAGTTTATATGTTTCTCTTGCTTCTGGTTAATACCAAACTGTGAGCCATCTTGTCGAATTTTGTCGTCTGTCTATGTATGAATTATGAATTTCAGAGAGAATGATATTGGTTGGACTCTTGGAGAAAGATCTTTGACCAATTTTGCCCGCACTCTTTTTTTTGTTTTGACATATTTTGCCCGCATTCAACATTCTTTTCTTCTTACAAATAGTGAAATAAACATTTATTAGACTTGTTTTTCTACACAACGTTGATGTGATTGTCATGTACATACTGGTTGCTGATTTATTTCATTTTCTCAGTTGAATAGTATCGAAGACCCAATTTGTTTGGTCAACAACGAAAGATTTCTACTCATTTCTTCAAACAAATAAATATAAACGGCTATGTCGAAATCAATTCTACCTTTCATAATGGGCCTTGTTGAAATGGTGCGTCAATTTGATTTTGGTGGTCGGTGTATGAGATAAGTCAAAAAAGCCACTAGTACATTTCCTCGCACACAGTTTCTGACAATTTTCCCCATTTCACATTTGCTATTATAATCTAATAAAATATTGTAAGTTTAATTTATAAAAATCGTATCATTTGTCAACCTTACTGAAAATTCTTTGGTCTAAAAAATAGATCCAATACAAAATTATTAGAATCATGTTTTTTCATGAAAGCTGTAATCTCACATTTCCCAATAAAATCATTTTTTTTTTTTTTGTTAAAATCGTATTTTTTCGCCAAAATTATATTTTTTTGCTAAAATATTATTTTTCTATTAAAATTTCACCACCGTCATCTTCTTCTCAATCACGACAATCTCGATATCTTCGTCTTCATCACGCCAATCTTCATCTCCTCTAATTACTCCTCTCAAGTGATCTGATTGTTATTGTATAAACTTGGCTGCTGTCTGCCAATGCATTAGAGTGAATATATATAGAGTACCCAAGAGGAGAGCTCTAGGGTTGTACATGAGATATACAAGAATGGAATGTGAATAAGGAGTTTCCTTATGTAATGACTTTTCTAGTCTATCACTGACTCCACTAATTGATACAGTCGTATATATGTATTCATTATTGATTGATTCTCTTTTACTTCACGATAGGTCTGTATATATACCTTGGGATGAATCCTTGAATAAACATCAGAAATTTTCTCTTCATCTTCTTTGTTTGACCTGTGAATTTTCATCTTGTGTGTTAACTCTTTTTATAGTTTTGTGTGCTTCAACAGCTCCACGCTTCGTGCTCTCCACATGCTGTAGAATCATGTGAACATAGCTGAGATCCTTTATTATGCGGGATTGGTTTTGACTCATGTTTCCGACTATCCTTTGCAAGCTCTAGTTCCGAATATTTTCGAGTCATGAGGAGACTTTAAAAGTTTTTAGTGGATGTTTTTATTCAAAACCAATCCAGCTCCAACAATACTGATGTTTGTTAAGAACAACTTTAATTTCTGAAATTACAAATATATTAAATAAAAAAAAACCGTATATGTATATACGGATATTCATCTAGTTACAGCAAAGAGTGAACCTTGATCTATAACAACTTCCCTCGAGAGTGCCACTAGACCAAATTGGTTTTATAATTGTGGCCCTCTAATTTATTAGTGTGGCTTAAAGCCCATGCTTTCCTACCTTAAGGAAGGGCCGGGCCTGAATGGGACACGTCACCATATTTGTGAAAATGTATCTAGGTCAAGGATTAAGATAGTTACGTCTCCAAACAGATCTCACTCGACGACGCGACCATCAATATTCACGTAAACATCCGGATTCTGCGATAGATGTTCATGTGATAGCGCCATTGAGATTCGATTACGAAGTAATTTTCTTCTTGATTGAATAATCTATGTTTATGTAGTTTCTGGATTTCTGCGATGTGATAGCGCCATTCATATTTGATTACGAAGTAGTGGCTCGATAGTATATCTTCTGGAGAAACTTCCATTTTCTTCTTGAGTTAATGATCTATGTTTATGTACTTTCTGGATTTCTGTGATCGATGTTCATGTAATCATGTGATAGCGCCATTGATATGAAGTAGAGGCTATATAGTATATCTTGTGTTCATGTTATCTGTCTCTGTTAGATTCGCCGTAGGAACTTAGTCCCGATTCTGATATCTATCTATCTATCTCCGTTAGATTATGTGTCTAACTTAAAGATCAATGCCTTGAAGCAAAGGAAACAACTATAAGATGAATGATTTGATACTTACATCGTCTCTCTAAAATGTCGATCAAGCGAGTGAGACTCGTATTCCGAGGTCAGTTGCAGTCTGCTCTGAAGCTGAAATCCTGTTTCGTCACAGTAAACAGGATTGCCCATCCAACGGTGTCAGATTTTGCAAAGAATCTGCACCAACAGTTTGCCATGTCTTCCGTTTGCGAGAGCATAGATATAATGGTAAATGACTTCTTCTAGTACATTATCATAATAATCTTTGCTCGTTTAAGTTTACACTAATCACTTTTTGTGTCAGGTGGGAGATAAATACATTAATCATATGCAAAGTACTTATTACTTTGAAGACAATGAATTGCTCACTATTTGGTGCGTTGCTCACTGTTTTTTTGTGTTTACAGATCTCGTTTTGTCTGTTAACAATGAATTGCTCACTGTTTTTTGGTGTTAACATGTCGCATTTTATTTTATTTTGAAGCGCTAACAACGCTAGAGTGATGGGAGTAATTGAACACTCCTCTAAGAAGAAGCAGCAGGTTCTGTTTGAACTCTTCATTGAATGTCTGAAATTTATCTCAAGTTTGCATTACCCTAAAGTATCTATTCCTGTAATATCTTGTAGAATCCCAGAGAAATGGAGCATAATGATTGCTTCCCCTTACCTCTTGTTAAGTTTTATATAAACTTTGACAATGCGGTTTTAAAAAGCCGTTTGAAAGAGGAGAGAGTAACCGTGAACGAGATGCAATGCCCAAGAATCAAAGACGTGGCATTGCTTCTAATGGACCAGTTACAAATTCATGATATTTGCAAAGAAATTCAGCTTAAGGTATGATGTGTTGTATCTTTTAATTTTTCCAACTTGCATATTAACATTTCGTTTGCTTGCAGGTTGGATCTTATTACCCCTCTCCCGAAGAATCAACACACGTGGTGCGAAATGGAGACACTGTTACAGTTTGGTGAGTGGGTTTTTTTTCTTCCTTTTCTATTTTCAAGGTGTTTTAATGTTTTTGTTTTTTTTTGAGTGAAGCATTAAGAAAGAGCTTCAGGTTCTTTCATCGAAGAGGAAGAGCAGAAAGAGAAGGAGAAGAGATTTGATGGTATGGGATATCAGATTAATGTTAGTAATAATTACATATAAACATGTAAAGTTTTGCTGAATACTTAGGATGGCAGTGGTGGGGATGCTTCAGTCCGCAGTGGCAATGATGGTACTGGATTGCAAATTGGCGTTCCTACAGATCCATCTACAAGTCGTCCTCATCAAGCTACAAGGTAAAGAAAAATGACAAACATTTCAGTTTTCATGTTCTGTAACCGTAGTTTGAATTTTGTTGTGTCTTTTGAAGTTCACAACCGACTATGACTAACTTGATGTGGCACATGGGACAGCACCAACCGGACGTTTGATGTAGAGATGGACAAGACAATAGTTGTTAAAAGTTTGTGTTTTCTGTTTGTTTTTGTCGTTACTCTAGCTTAATATTGAAATCACTTGTGAATATATACTTTGAATGGTTTAGCCTGATTTTAAAAGTAAGGCTAGTTAATCTCGGAATGAAAAGAAAATGGGCTTTTATTCTTGGACTTGTATCTTAATCAGTGGTTGCCGAGGATTGATCCAGCTTAAAACAATTTTCTTTAAATTACCATGTGAGATATGCACAAACCACCATGTTCATGCCTCACACACAAAAAACAGTGGTCCATATATTGACCTTGGGCAAGTATAGTTGGTGACACAAAAGTAGATTTTCCCTAAGAGCAGCTTTGAAACAAATTCAGAGGAAGAGAGGAAAATGCACGAGAACAATGGTTGGGAGGAGAAAGAAGCTTTTTTGTTTGTTTATTAAACAGAAAAAAACATTGGTTAATCCAACAAGTTCCGTTCCGTTCAAGCCAAACAAACATACTCTTTTGCATCCTCCACAAACACACACAACTTGTTAAACTTGTTCCTGACCCTACATAACCAAACAATATACACTTAGATAAAAAAATTAGATCCAAACGCCATGATTCCAAATGGTATATATACAATATACCTCATAGCTCTCTTCCTTAACCTCTATCTGGTCATGCTCAATTTTTACCCCAGGAACAATTCCCGGTTTTCTCATCCCAATCAAAGGAATGACTCCGTAAGACAAAAGAAAGGAACAAAAGTAAATAAATGGCAAAAGATAGATAGATAGCTCTAACCGGACGATATCGGTTTCCCTCAAGATATGGCTCGGCTCCGATGGCAGTATAAGGTCTCCACTGATCTGGAGGCAAAAGGACTTTAAAGTAGCAAATATCAATCTAATAATCTCGGAATTAAGGGTGGTGGAAATACATACGGAGAGAGTGATGCCGTGAGGGCAAACGTGAGAGAGGTCGAAGAGATAGATGAGACGCTCGCTGAAATCAGAGATCCTCGGATGTTGAACGCGATCCAAAAGTGCCAAACTGGGTCTTGCATCTTTCTTCCTCTCATGAATTTCCCTATCGAACACCACCTTAATCCTCAACATATCCATAGCCAGCGATAGAGAAAGAGATGTGGATTTTTTTTTCCTTTTTAATCCTAGATCCTACAAAGAAACAACTTGTCAGACACAAAGTACCAAGTACGGTCATCTGGCCTGCCCATTTTAACCTTTTTTTTTTTTTTAAGAGAATAAAACCCATCACAAACTATTCATTACTTCTTTAATTTTAAACACCCATTTCAATCAACTTCAAATTCAAACCGTTAAGAAGCGGGCCTGACAGGTTTTCGTTCGTGGGTTGGCGGCGGGCCGACCAGTTTTTTATTAAAAAAATCATATTTAATGAAATATGTGGTAAAAGAGTTTTGTTATCGTGTCAAAACAGAATTTTCATATGCAGAATTTTAAAAACTAATTTAGTAAAAATTCCTGAGTTAAAATTATTTACCAAAAAAATACACGAACTATTTTGACTCCCATGTTATTTTTCGCTTCTTTTTTAATACTCGAACGTTTAAATTCTGTAATTATATAAACGGGGTTATGTTTTAAATAACACGTGGGTTTATCATTTTCTCCTTAATTTATAAAAAAAACATGTAAATAATCTAGACTTGAATCTTAAAAAGTCGTACATCATTTCCCATAAATTCAAACTAGTTTTTTTGACATGTCCCGATCTCGTACGCTTCAGACCATTTTATCCCTGAGTCTTTGACCTGTAAAATATTTTTGTCTTATTCTTAATCAG
This sequence comes from Kernera saxatilis, assembly GCA_900406395.1. Classification (NCBI taxonomy): domain Eukaryota; kingdom Viridiplantae; phylum Streptophyta; class Magnoliopsida; order Brassicales; family Brassicaceae; genus Kernera; species Kernera saxatilis. The sequence goes on along the minus strand of OVAY01000307.1, from coordinate 30,027 downwards.
CCCTACTAAAGGGACATAAACTTTTTGAAACTTTCAATTATGTTTCATACAGTCAATAATCTATTTTGAGCTTTCTTAGAAGAGAAATCATTGGTACTCTTTTCTGCAATTTTCTTTTATAAATTTGATTGATGTAGTAATCAAAATTTCAAGCATAAAGTAGTTTTTAGATAAACTGTTTTCTTTCCCAGTTATTATTTTAACAAGTATATCTTGACACAAAAATCCCAGCTTAAGAGAATAACAAAAAAAAAAAAATAATCTTTCAGTGATAATGTTGATACGAAGCTATGTGAGCAAATGCATCTGGAAGAAACCGTTTCTCTTCTCCATTTCTGTCTCTCTCTCTCTGTATCTTAAGGCCAGAAAGACCCACACGAGCATCCTCATCTTCTAATTTAGATATTCAGCCTAAAGAGATTCAAAGGTGAATCAAAATGCAATATATCTTACTTTTCTAAACGAGAAGGCCAAGCAATCATATTTACCTCTTCATAGGTCTATCGGGACTCTCAAGCCATCGTGAGCGAGTTTTACTGAAATTCCTTCCCTAAAAACCAAACATGCAGTAAATAAGATACTCTTCTCTTTCTATATATGGATTCTTCATATAGATGACGTAATTGAAGGTTTCTACAGTTTTTCTACCTTTTAGACCATTCTTCAAGAAACTCGTTGTCCTTGTGGTGATCAAATTCGTGAGTCATTCCGATTAAAAGAGCCATTTTTGGACTCAGTCTTTTGATCGTGTCGAGTGTCTACAGGAAACAAAAGTAAGCATACATAAACCATTAAAAAGAAGAAAAAAAAACACCTTCAAATTAGGCTAACCTGCGGGAAACATAAGTGGGTATTGTGGGAACCTGTCTGCAGTCGCAGTAGACGAAAGAAAGAGAAGAAGAACGTGAAATCATCAGCTTTACAGTAAAGATTAAAAATTCAGACTTTAATGCATACGGGTGATCTGTGCTACCTTATATAATGTATCCAAGATAAGGAGATCCAATTGTCCACCACCAGATTTCGATATAACTGTTTATCCAAAGGCAACTGAAATCTGATACATCTTCTTCGAGTTTATTAGAACATAGACGCACTAAGCAATTTGTTACACTTACCATACTCTGTGTTTGGAGGAAAGCGTGATACATCGGATATATAAGCCACTCTTGATTTTTCACCAAAAAGGTAACCAAGACAGATATAGTCTTCTCCATGCATCACCTACATAGCATAGATACAAGCAATTAACTTTCGGTCTCCACATAGATCAGCAGAGAGACATGTTCACTATTTTTAAAGAGGCTTTGAGAAACTCACTGGAAGTGGCGTGAATGATAAATTGGATGCTACAAATGGCTTCTCACAATCTTCTTCAATTACTCTCCAATCCAGCTGTGCTACTCGCCTAACTTCTTGGCCTTCTTTAAGTTTCTTCTGAACCAAATATGGGAACTTCACAGCAAGGCTGTTTCAGAAAGGCATGTGATTGTCGAAACTGCAGCTTTAAAGTCTAAAAGGTCAAATTTAAATTTTCAAAGATCATGAAGATGTTATTACCTGTCCATAGCATATTGGCTCACAAAAATTGGAGTAGGATCTATATCATTGGTAGGACTAAATGGTTGCACGGAACGTATATCATCGAGGCCAAGTACTGCATCAGCATGTTCATGAGTCAAAATTATCTGCAGTTCATGCAAATATTAGTCCTTATATGCACTGAGAGCTTCTTATACAGAGAGGAAAACTCGAGAATTTCGACCCAAGATTTAGAATCTGGTTCATGTTAGCTTTCTTCAAACATATCTCAGGCATGTTATTATAGCAATTAGGAAAAGGATATCTCAATGGAGATATCAAACAGGCAGAATGTAGAGAAACAAAACGATTTCATCGCGACTTACAGAATCAACTTGAGGAATCTTGTGAAGAGTAAACCAGCGAAGGACTTGTTCCCTGAACGTCTTCCCAACATCGATCTGAATGTATTTATGTTTACCATCACTTTGGCAATAATCAATGAGCAATGAAGTGTTTCCCCTGCGACAAGGAAAATATCCCTTGCAATCAAAAGACAAGCTCGAGTCTACAGGAAAACTCAGCTACAAGATGGATCGAATCAAGCGCCACACACACAATCTTAAAGGCTTCATATGACACAACTCGATCATGGATCAAAGTAGAACACAAAGCTAGACTAATTGAATGTTCTACACAGACTAAAGGAACAGGAGTAGTGATCCCAAATCCTACTAAATTCGAGCTCCGATAGTGATGAAAAGAAAAATCCCAAACTCCATCTTTTAACAACTCCAAATAAAAAATTCGAGCTCCGATTGTTCAATGTCATATGGAAAAACATCAAATCAAAAATTTCCACTGGGTCATAGACTTAGGGAACAAAAACCCTAAATAACAACTCCACAGCGAGAATCCCTGAAAATTCGAACTGGCATTGCAATCACCCGAGAACCAAATTAACAAGACGGAAGCTCACGAGAACGTACCTGTAATTAGGATTTCGTTCTGGAGGGATCGAAAGAGACTGCGAGCAAACATAGCAGGGACTATCGGATTGCTGGATCAAGCACATTGCGTTGGGGACGGCACTCGAACATCCCGTTCCAAGGAATATCAGAGCCGATCCATCGCGATCAGAGGAAACGGCGCCGTTCTCAGTCGGAATCGAACCTTCCGTCATCGGCGCTATAGGAATTCTCTCCATATATATAAGGAATATTCCGGCGAAGGGGGAATCTCGAGTCGATATTAAAGAGGTATCAGAATTCAGAAGGGTGTCGACAACGCGAGGGTACGAGACTGAGAGAAAAACACAAATATTTGTATATAAATAAATAAAATACCAACGGTTTTTCTTTATCGAGTGTTTGCCACGTGACGTAATCTTAACGGCTCAGAATAGAAACTCCTTGAAGACTTTTTTTTTGTCAACAAAGATGTCAAGGAATGCTAATCTTGTTCCTAATCCTATTCAGACAAAACTTTACAAGTTTTTTTTTTTATTTTAAAAAATTTCTTGCAAGATTTGTAAACAGACTCGGATTCAGAAGTTTTTTTGGATAATTTATTTTTCTCTAACTACTTATTTGGATTACAATAGAATCTCTATAAATTAATATTCAATATATTATTAAATTTTTATTCTAAATTGATTTTTTAGGCAAAATAATATACACAAATTAATATATCGATAAATTAATAAAATATTTAAAACACTATTAATTTATAGAAATTTATGTGTTAAGAATTTAATTGGATGATCAAAAATCAATACATTGTTCTTGGACCTTGTGGTCAGGTGGTACGGGGACGGACCTAAGACGCCAACACGTTTCATGTTTGATTCATCTGCTGCGTGAAACTACAACACATTGTTCTTAGACACTCATACGGATATGAATTTATGTTTTCGGACCCATTTATATATCCGGAAAGATGGTCTATCCGTGGACTGCACCTCTCATAGAGATTAGAGGTCTGAGATTTACCATGAGTTATATAAAAAAAAAAATCAATAGAAAATTTTCTAATCCAAAACGAATTTGGCTATATGGCCGAGTCCGACTAATAGGTCTACCACTATCGGTTTAAGTGAAGATTAATTGGCTTAATTGATATATATTTTTTTTAACTTGGGTAAAATCACATTGGCTTTTCGAGCATTCTCTATAATTTTTTCCAACCCCACATTTTAATTTATTTTTCTATTTTGACATCTAGTTTCTTTTTAAGTTTCTTTACCCCTTGTAGTTTCAATTTCAAATCACTTGGTTCCGTTGCTTTGCTCTGTAAACACTACGATTGAGTTAAGATCGGAGCGCTTTGTGTTTACCTCAGAATTTATTAGCTGAATTTGTGAAGGAAGCCTCTCGCTACTGTTTGTTTAATTGATGTTGAGTTTAAGGGTTAATCGGCTTCTTCGTAGACCCTTAATCCGATATTCAGCTTGTCCAATCTCTAATGGCGAAGCTGATGCATCTTTCTCGACATCTTCGTCGGAAAACCCTGGCTTAAATCACGGTCCTGAGAGAGAAGGAGTTTCTTGTCAAGAAGATGACCAGTTAAGAGAGTTCAGGCAATTAGATTTCGGAAAATCATCGGCTTTGAATACTACGAGCGTCAGTGAAGCTGAATTTGGAGGAATTCGAAACCCTAGGTTCAACAGGTTTGACGAGGTAGATGAATTGGGAGAAGAAGAAGAAGAGGATGACGATGACGATGACGATGACGAAAATGGAAGAAATGGCGACGAACGTGACGATGGTTTCGCTGTTCTGGAATCGTTTGGGAAGATCCCACAATCGAGAGAAGACGTTAGTAGATTTGATGTAGAAGAAGATGAATCTAGGCATCCTTTAGTGAGAGAGACAAGTAGATTGATTGGCCTCAGGTCATCTTGGAACCCCAAGCATGAAGGCCAGATGAGGAATCTTCTAAGGAGCCTTAAACCATCACAAGTCTGCGCTGTTTTACGCTCACAAGACGACGAACGGGTTGCTCTTAAGTTCTTCTACTGGGCGGATCGTCAATGGCGGTATCGCCATGACCCTGTTGTGTATTACTCGATGCTTGAGGTTCTTAGTAAGACTAAACTGTGTCAAGGTGCTAGAAGAGTTCTCCTTCTGATGAAGCGGAGAGGTATACATCGAAGCACTAGAGCGTTTTCGCTTGTAATGGTATCATATAGTAGGGCAGGTCAGCTGAGAGACGCGTTGAAGGTGTTGACTCTTATGCAGAGAGCTGGAGTTGAACCTAACTTGTTGATTTGCAATACAGCGATTGACGTTTTCGTGAGAGCGAATAGGTTGGAGAAAGCTTTACGGTTTCTAGAACGTATGCAGGTTGTTGGTATAGTGCCAGATGTAGTGACTTATAACTGTTTGATCAGAGGGTACTGTGACTTGCATCGAGTTGAAGAAACAATTGAACTACTAGAGGAAATGCCTAGTAAAGGATGTTTTCCGGATAAAGTTAGTTACTATACCATAATGGGCTTTCTTTGTAAAGAAAATCGGATTGTCGAAGTGAAAAACTTGATGAAGAAAATGGCGAAAGAGCATGGTTTGGTGCCGGATCAAGTCACTTACAATACTCTTATTCATATGCTCACAAAACATGGTCATGCGGATGAGGCTCTTGAGTTTCTAAATGATGCCGAAGAAAAAGGCTTTCGGATGGATAAGGTGGGTTATAGTGCTATAGTTCATGCATTGTGCAAAGAGGGAAGAATGTCCGGGGCAAAAGATCTCATTAACGAAATGCTGTCAAAGGGGCATTGCCCTCCCGATGTAGTAACTTATACTGCAGTTGTCAATGGCTTCTGTCGTTTGGGTGAGGTGGACAAAGCCAAAAAGCTGCTTCAGGTTATGCACACACATGGATATAAACCAAATACTGTGTCATACACAGCTCTGTTAAATGGGATGTGCAGAACAGGGAAATCGTTAGAGGCTAGAGAAATGATGAACATGAGTGAAGAGCAATGGTGGAGTCCAAATTCTATTACTTATAGCGTACTTATGCATGGGTTGCGTAGGGAAGGGAAATTGTCTGAGGCCTGTGATGTAGTAAGAGAGATGGTACTAAAAGGGTTTTTCCCAGGCCCAGTTGAAATTAACTTATTGCTCCAGAGTCTTTGCCGGGATGGGAGAACACAGGAGGCTAGAAAATTCATGGAGGAGTGTCTGAACAAGGGTTGTGCTATTAATGTCGTGAATTTCACTACCGTAATTCATGGTTTTTGTCGGAACGATGAGCTAGATGCTGCTCTCTCCGTGCTTGACGACATGTACCTGATCAACAAACACGCAGATGTCTTCACATATACTACTTTAGTTGATGCACTGGGAAAAAAAGGTAGACTAGCAGAAGCAACAGAACTTATGAAGAAGATGCTTCATAAAGGTATAGATCCTACCCCTGTTACATACAGGACTGTCATCCATCGATACTGCCAAATGGGAAAGGTTGATGATCTCGTGGCTATACTGGAGAAGATGATATTGCGGCAGAAATGCAGGACTATTTATAATCAAGTCATTGAGAAGCTTTGTTGTTTGGGGAAGCTCGAGGAGGCAGATAAACTTTTGGGAAAAGTTCTGAGGACAGCTTCGAGATCTGATGCTAAGACGTGTTATATGCTTATGGAAGGCTATCTTAAGAAAGGTGTACCTCTGTCAGCATATAAAGTGGCTTGTCGAATGTTTAACCGCAATTTGATACCTGATGTTAAGATGTGTGAGAAGCTAAGCAAGAGACTGGTTCTAGAAGGAAAAGTTGAGGAGGCAGATCAGCTTATGTTACGTTTGGTTGAGCGAGGCCATATTTCACCCCAGCCCTCAAAACAGTCGATGGTCTCGTAAAATACTTGTCTGGATTTACTTTCATTTTTGTAAACACAAACTTCTTGGTCGACAGACTGTTTGAGGCTTCAAGCAAAGAGATTTTGACTGAATATAACTCTGTCCAGGTGCTGGAAATGATAACTAGACGCTGTTGTATTTTAGCTTGTTAGTCACAACCTCCAGCTCCCAAGCGAAGCAACTAGGCTCTCAGTCCATGAGCGGTGGTGGATTCTTCTTTGATGATCTTGGCGTGAGGAAACCGGTTTGAGCAAAACCACTTATTCTATATAACATTTTCCTGGTAGCGACCCGTTATTCCCAGTACTCGCTTCCCTACTCACTGTTTTGAATTTAAGTGACACCTTACAATCAAGTATTGATAAGTCTCTGTCCTCTAAGTTTTATTTACTTTGATTAAGGCCACAATTGATACTTTGCGGTTTGCGTTTGCGTTTCCATGTTATAATGATTAGAACATTAACATGGATATGCAAACAGAAACACAAAGAAACAATCATGGCCTAAATCATGTCTCTAATTTTTATTTTACTTAATAGCATGATTAGAGGTGTTTGACACTTCACAGCTCATACAATGCACAGATCACTTTGATTATTCTGAGGAGTGATTTCATTATAGACTTTGATGTTTGATGGTTGCTGCTTCATAATTAGATTATTGGTAATTGCAAATGGATAAGAGTTGTTGATACAACTGAGAAGGCGTGACTGTAACACTTAGAGTTTTTATACATTTAGGATGCTCACTTTCTCTGAAGGTAAAATGCAAGTTATAACATCAATTATGAGAAGAAAAAGGAAGTCCTTTGGGACAGGCAGGATTCTATGGCTAGAAATAGAACAGATAAAAATTTGAGGCTTATCCTTGATGGGGTATATCTTACACATCGCTATATCATTAAAGGTATCCATTATTTTCTGTATTTGGGTATAGTGAAGTTGATAGCTTGCTTGTTGCATTAGTTCTCTGTTACTGTATATTTGTATTATTGTTGATTTTGGTTTGTGTGTACTGACGCGGAATTAAGTCGTCATTGGTTTCCGTGTGAACCTGGTGATGTTTGAGGTTATCAGTCAACATTTTCGTGAATAATGCATGCATCTTGGCTGATTCTGTTAGTAAGCCAAAGTTAGAAACTGTTGCTGGGAAAGTGAACGTAAAGAGGAGACCTTCCCCAACTAATGCTTTTGTTGTATGTTTTGTTTATATTCTGCAAACAAAAGATCATGGTTTCTCTTCTTGTCCAATTAACGGTTCTAAACTGTTTGCTTTTATTGGAAGATACTGAGAAATTTCCATTTCGGCGTGGTGTTGTTTGTTTTTCCATGTAAAGGCTGAGAGAAGCCTTATGCAAAACTCGTTTGGTACGCTGCATTCTCTGATATCATATAGTTCCATACACAATCATGCTAGAAAAGAAAGCGTTCCTTTCAAGAACCTCTTGTGAAAAAGGCGTTTCGGGAAATACATTGAATTGATTTTTGGTAATGTGATTTGTTGTTTTGTTGGTTATGCTTAAATGGTATGTCCCGGCTTTATGACAACGATTATAACTGTTGTTGTCTTTTGAGTGAAGGACTTGTCTACAGGATTCTACCTTGGATTTATGATATTTTTAATCAACACTTAGCAGTAAAAGGTACTGGAGCTTCAGTGGGTAAGATGTTACTTGCGGATGCCGATAGAGCGAGAACTGTTCACTCTCTTTATATTACTGTACAATGTACAATGCTCTGTGGCTTACAATTACAGGTACTAAAAGTTTCCAACTTTACAGCAAAAAATAGTTTCTAAACTTGACCGCTCTGATTGAACCATCATCTAGTAAGTTTTTGGCAAAAGGGTTAAGTAACCTTTATGGCTAAACAGGAGAATCATGCAGCGTTATTGAGATGGGTCGTTTGTTCCTCTTTTTCCAATCACTCCAAATGTTGTGTGTTTTGCATGATTTAGGTTCATTTCGGCTTATGGTTCGATGGTGAAATCGCTACGCAACAAAACGCCAAGAGTCCTTCTTTTTGCTGGCTCATGGGTATGTTGTTCCTTTAGCAACCTAAATATCTTCATTCTTTTCTTTGTTACCCATATCTGCAAATGCTATGTGTTTTTTGTGTGACCTTGGTTAAATTTAACTGTACACTGTTTTTGTCTGCTTATGGTTACAGTCGATTTCCTCGTCGGCTTATCACTTTGTCTTGGGATATATTACGCGTCATCATGAGAAAGCGTATTGGTTATGGCCATCCATTCTTTGTACTTGAGCTAGACTGTGTCCTTTGAGGATCTTGTGTTTGGTATTATTCAAAGGCACTTATTAATGCTTTTGCTTGCTGAATCATCCCCCCCATGTTCTGTGACTTGTGCTTTGTCTTCCAATTTGCACTAAGATCATTGCCTCTGTACGGTCACATTTTGTGTAAAGTCCGTTGTGCCCCTGCCACAATCCCTGCTACTTGATTCCACATTTTAAATTTATCAAAGGTTTGGATTCTAGTTGGTTAAGGTTGAGTTTGGTTCCCAAATACGTGAATAAATTCTCATGTTTTTCTTAAACCATTTCTAAATAATCTTTACCATAAATCTTTAAAATGGACCTTTAAATAATATAACGCATGTGTTTTCCAAAAAATTAGCACAAGAAATATCAAAACGTATTAAAAAAAAAAAAAACAGTTTAGAAACCAAAACTAGAGAAGAGAAGATGAAAAAAAACTTGATGTTGTGGCTTTGGAGTCGTAAGTTTAGAGCTAATGGGAGTTAAAAAAAACACATATAAAGAAAACAATCAAATTATCCTAAATCATCAATAGTAAATATTTTCTTTAATTAATTAGTAAATAAAATAAGCATTTTGGGTTATCGGTTTCGTTCAATTTCAAACCAAACTGAACCGATCGGATTGAAGAAAGCTTACTCAACTGGGTTATGCATAAACTCTGGTTTAGTTTTGGATCGGTTTAGGTTCAACTCGGTTCGGTCAAAATGCCCACCCCTGACTCAATACACACATTTTCATTATATACAAACAGTTACATGGAAAGTGAATTAAACAAAATTTGTCATTCTGAGAGGTAGAATTATCGACACAGTGATACTAAACGATAACAATATTTTACAATCCGAGCAAGTTTGATGTTGAATTAACAACCTTGACTCTTGATTCATTATTGTGACTAAAAGTAAATCATCATCTAAAATCGTAAACCCTTTAGCAGTTTATTCAGTAATTATAGTAGGAAAAGTAGAGAAAACGCAAACCTTAATTTTGTATGTTCTTTTGTCTATCAACTTTTTTTTTTATCGTTTTATTTCCTAAAGATAATACTATGCTTACCCTTTTTTCTTTTTCTTTTTTCTCTTTAAGCGAAAAAGATATCTGTAGAAATATCTTGGACATGTTTGTCGTTTTGTTAAAGAGATGCTTGTTTCTAATTAGATCAAACAGTTTAGAAATAGTGTTAGTTTAGGAAATTTTCTGTTTTGTGTGAATATATACTGGAAATAGACTCTGAACTGATAAATTAAATGGATAGTACAAGATCCAAAGTGTTCACATACTTTAAACTACAAAGGAAACAAATTTCTAAAGGGCAGATAAATTTTACATATGATGAGTCGCATTGGAACGCACTGAACTCATTTTTATCAGTTATCACCATTTAAGAAAAACAAAAAAATTACCATTTTCAAACCTTTATAAAAAGAGATTTGACCTTTGATAACTTAGAGGCAATATCTTAGCAACATAGCATTACAGCTCACACACATGCTTGGAACAGCTAAAGATTAATGGGTTTCGTTGATTCTTATTTTTAGATCGAATCACTGAACAATAATTCTTTAGTTTATCTATTTTAATTTTATTCAAATGATCTAAGCTCGAATCTTAAGGGGAGCAAATCTCAGAGGAATGATTGCTTTTGTATCTGATTTTATTATATTGTATTCAAATATTGTTTAAATAAGATAAAGTTGTCCCCTTTCAAGACCACCTGATCTGCAATTTTTACCTGTAATGTTCATATACCATGGTCCGAATCTGATACATGTTCTAAACTATATCAAGGCTTGTTCCAATTTTTTTTTGTTTTCTGTTCTTTACAGAATTATTTTCCACAGTAGTGTCTGTTTCAATTGCTAGCTCAAAAGGGAGGATTTTTTTCCTTTTCTAAAATATTAAATTTATTTATCAATAAAAAGTTTACTTACAAAACAAAAAAATAGAAAGATCTAGAAGATATGGTTCTGTTTTGCCAATGATCTTTGCCACAACCATTTAATATTTTATGATTTATTAATAGTCAGTGATAACATTATGTATCCATTGAATTAGATCGAGCTTAGACCTATGCTTAGTAACTCATCCTAAGGCGATGATGATAAAAAATTGTAATCATTAACGGAATAACCTAGTTATACGACCAAAATGCCAAAACAATTGCTTACAAATAAAAGAAAATAAGCACAAGTTAAAATGATAATTTAATGATCTGTCCATTCTGGGACATCAGATAATTTTTTTGTAGAAACGTTCTTTATAATTAATCGGTAATAATGATAAGCATGTGTTGGAAAGTAACAAGGGGTATATGGCTTTTTGGTAGGGAAGAAAGTTTATTGACATCAAATTATAGCATGCATTGTCCCCTCCAAAGGGTATATGTCATTCCTTCACCCACTTTCTCTTTAATATCATAAAAAAATAAACGTTATAAATAATCCTTTCTCTAACATTTTAGGAAAATATATATATATAGAAAGTGAGTATCAATTCAAAAGCTTACATTTATAAAATGCTCGGTTTAATTACCATCTTCACATGTCAAAAATAAAAAGTGAGTATCAATCAAAAGGCTTACATGTCAAAAATAAAAATGTAATTTTATTGAACGTAAATGAATCAAACTCTAAAATCTTTCGATCTTTGTAATGGTTTGGCAATGCAAGAAAATTGTTTTCAGTTTTCACAATGCAAGACGACATCGGATTTATAAATATCATAGTTAGATATTTTAGGAAGTAGGGTCCAAATTAATAATTTATAGTAAAATATTGAAATTTTCTTAAGCTTAACAGATGATATTTGTTTTTGGTTTTACACTCCACTAGGGCCACTATCACCCAAAAATAACCGAACACTTAAATTATGAATTATAATTTTGAAGAATAAATAAAGAGAAAATAATGTTACAAACTTACAGCTAAACAAAGGGAAACCATTAAATCATGTCTTTCAGAGTAGGGACTCCAAGTGGCAATAGCCTTTGTTATTTGATGACAAAAAAAATACAATCCCAAATCTTTATTTTACATACACGATTTACAGTATTTGCCCCTATTTGTAGTTCATTAATAACATATTACTTGTAGAAAGTGCAAAAAGAAAACAATATATAGGTTTGTAACTTTTAACCCAAAAAAACAATCATCTAAGATTTATTCAGAAATAATTTATTAAAACCTTTCTTTGATATATAACCAAAGTAAAACTTTTTTTTTCTTTACCTATATATGTGCGTGTGTACATTTGTTCACCTTTTTCTCTTAATCAAATATCATATCATTCAATGATGTAAAAGTAGTTTTTTGTACTGATTAGCATATGAATTTAGAGTGTTTATATTAACAAATACGAGATCAGGTTTATAAAAAAAACAAATACGAGATTCATACTTCAGATTATTCTGATAATAGATAAAAAGTTCTTAAATGTTCCAATTATAGTTTGTTTTGCATATATATATATGTATTAAGTCATTCGTTTACATATTTATAAATACATAGATATCGGTTGAAAAAAAAAACCTAGATATCGAAGAAGATAAATCATTCATCCACATTTGAAAACAGATAATAACTCTTTATTTATGAAAATATTATGATGTATGATTGAAAACAGTGTTATATAGTTGACAAAAGAAAAAATAATTAAATTCTTGAACGACAAAGAGAAAACAGTGATATCTATAACATACGTAAAACACAAGTTATAATATAAAATACTTTTTTGGATAAATCATAAATTCTGTACTATCAAGTATATATGTGTCGTATACAATATTATCCTTATATGTATATTCACGAATATTGACACTAAATTTAACTACTATCATTATATTTTTTTTTTATAAAATTTTAATTTAACTACTATCATAATAATTAATCTCAGTTATTTTAGACCAGGAGAAAAAGAGTTGAAAACGAATCAAATCCACACATGAAGAAATAATTATAAAAAAAAAAAAAATCATTGCCTACTATATATATATGTGTACGTTAGTGTTGTACATACACAACACACATACATTCTTTCTTTACTTCATTGTTTTTTTTAAGAATTTCCAGTGACCGGCAAAAATAGACTTCACCGGCGAAATGGACGAATCGTGGCGTATGAAGATGGGTTTAAACGTTGATCCATTCTTCTCCATTGCTCGTAAATCCATGGACGCTCGAATCGACGCCGAAGACTTCGCCGATGTCTTCGGTGGCCCGCCGCGAAGCGTCCTCACCCGAAAATTATCCGGCGACTTCTCCCGTTCCGACTGCTTTTACGACGAGGTTTTCCGGCCGCCGGGAATCTTCTCCGGCGCCTCCCTTCCGTCTTCTAAATCTCACGGAAGAAACTTACCGGCGTTCAGGATTCCGTCCGGCGGAAACGGATTTTACGACGGTGTTTTCGGCGGTCGCGGCGGGTCAACGACGAAGGATGGATCCAAGAGACAGAGCCCGATAGCGAAATCGAGGTCGAATTCGCCGTCGGTGCTCACTTCCGATGAGGTCAGTCCTCACTATCCTCCACCGGCGGTAACTTCCGGCGACGACGCTGGATTCTCTTCTTTTACTTCTAGACTCAGGTGAGTCAAATTTGCTATTTTACCCTTCACAAAAGCGCTGTTTATGCAGCATCTCTCGAGGTCAGTTCCGTAATTTTACCTCTCATGTTTGTTTCTTTTTTTCTTTTCTAGACCGTTAAACGTCCCGTCGAGAAGTCATAAACGGGAATCGAAGAAACAGAGTTTCCCGGCGTTTCCAGCAGCCGGAGATTCATTTTCCGGCCACGATAACAAACCGGGAAAAACAGATTTCTACTACAGAAAACCACAATTCGGCGGATCGAGAAGCGCCTCGCCGGAGACTATAAGCATGGATCCGAATTCCTTCAGGAAAATGGATGATTACGGACCGAGCTCTCCGGCGTCTTCCCCTGTTTCTTCCTTCGTCTGCGAAGAAGAAGACGACACTGACGCAAAACAGAGAACAACCGGAGAATGTAAAGTCGAGGATGAAGAAGACGAAGAAGAGATGAGCTCTTACGTAATCGAAATAAACTCAGATCGTTTTGATCGTTACAGAGAAGGAGGAAGTGGAGGAGGAAACTCGGATTCGAACGACATGGATGAAGCAATAGCTTGGGCTAAAGAGAGATCTCAACGCCCAGAAGCGAAGCAAAGAGAAGAAGAAGACGTAATCGATTCAAGAAGAAGCGACGAGGAAGCCAAATCAGAAGAAGAGGTTAGTGTAATTTGACATTTTCCCGGGAAAAAAAAACTGTCATTTTCTCGGGTGAAACAAGAATCTGATGTGACAAATTTGCAGATGGAGATGGAGATGAAAGATGAAGAGATAAGAATCTGGTTAACCGGAAAAGAAACCAACATTAGACTCCTCCTCTCAACTTTACATCATGTAAGTTCACAAGAAAAAAATCTTCGCAGTTTTAAACGGGTCTGGTTTCTGTAAACCGATGCTGATTTTTGATTTATTCAGGTTCTTTGGTCAAATAGCAGTTGGCGCGCGATTCCTTTGGCAAATCTTCGAGATGGATCACAAGTGAAGAAAGCTTACCAAAAAGCTCGGCTTTGTTTACATCCAGATAAGTTACAACAGAGAGGAGGAGCTTCACCGATTCAGAAATCTATCGCGAGCAGAGTTTTCGGCATTCTTCAGGTAAGCTAAACCGATTTTCGATAATAAACCGAAAGATCGGTTCGTCTGTAAGCTTCGGTTCTTGTTCTGATCACTAACTCTTAGCTGACATTTTGGAAATGTAGGAAGCATGGGCCGTGTACGTTACAAATGAAGGACTCTCGAGCTAAACTGGAATTCGTAAAAAAAATAATCTTTCGTTTTATATTAAACCGAAGGTGTTCAGAATCGGTTTATAATGTAAGAAGAAATTAAGAAAATAAAAGAAAAAAAGAAAATGCAGAGTTTGGTTTCGTTAATGTAAAAGTCATATGAGCATTCCCATGTGTTGCCTTTGTATCTTCCATTGTCAATGTTCTTATATACAGAAAACAACAAAATGTTCGAAACTTACTTTAAGAACAATTCAACGAAAAAAACCTGAATAAGAAAAAACCAATTAAGTATATATATTTTTTTTTTGGGGTGTGCTAAAAAAACCAATGAAGTTATCGGATTGAACTTTTGTTTTTGATAATTAGGGATGTTAAAATGGGTAAACCAAACCAAACCAATCCATATCCAAATGGTTTTGAAGTAAAATGGGTAATGAGTTAACCAAACTCATTTAACTAATAGTTTGAATCAATTCATAACTCAATAAAATTAATGGATTAATGGTTTTAAATTAAAGATAAGTGTACCTTGGTGACATAGGTAGCCAAATCAATTCTCTTAAGCTCTCCTCATGCAGCACATCATACTCAGAAACCGGGATGTTACAATTTTCCGTTAGTAATCCGTCGAAAATTTCCGACTGAATTGTGAGGGATTTAAAAATTTTATGTTTTCGTTAGTAATCCGTCGGAAATTTCCGACGAATTTGCGATGGCATTTGAACTCTGTTAGGAATCCGTCGGGATTTTCTGACGGTTTCTTGATGGACTTGAGATGATTTAGGGTGTTATGACATGTTTTTTCAATGAAATTGATGTTTGAGTTATAAAATAACATTGGTACACTATAATAACAATAATTAAGTTTACCAAAACAATCTAAAATTCATTTACATTTTAATACTAATCATCTCTATTACTTATGTTATATAAGTGAATACACTAATACTATAAGTATTTAACATCTAGAAATTTTTTTGTTTCAAATTCTATATTGCATTGATAGTTTATTTTTATATGCTCTTGTACTTCAAATACATTAGGTATTCGATTTGTGATCAAATGAGATATTGATTTAGGGGATTATACCCTATTCCATTAGGATTCCGTCGGAAATTTCCGACGGAATTGTGAGGGATTTAAAAAATTTATGTTTCCATTAGTAATCCGTCGAAAATTTCCGACGGAATTGTGAGGGATTTAAAAATTTTATGTTTTCGTTAGTAATCCGTCAGAAATTTCCGACGGAATTGCGATGGCATTTGAACTCCTTTAGGAATCTGTCGGGATTTTATGACGGTTTCTTGTTGGACTTGAGATGATTTAGGGTATTATGACATGTTTTTCAACGAAATTGATGTTTTTGGGTTATAAAATAACATTGGTACACTATAATAACAACAATTAAGTTTACCAAAATAATCTAAAATTCATTTACATTTTAATACTAATTATTTCTATTACTTATGTTATATAAGTGAATACACTAATACTATAAGTATTTAACATTTAGAATTTTTTTCTTTTCAAATTCTATATTGCATTGATAGTTTATTTTTAAATTTTTTTGTACTTAAAATACATTAGGTACTCCATTTGTGATCAAATGAGATATTGATTTAGGGGATTATACCCTATTCCATTAGGATTACGTTGGAAATTGAAATTGTGAGGGATTTAAAAATTTTATGTTTCCGTTAGTAATCCGTCGGAATGATCTAAATGCAATTAGGAAAAGAAGTGAGCAAATGATGTAGATATTAAATGGTCGAAACTTTAATTAGTATAATATTCAAAACTTCAAACTTTGAAATACCTAAAACCGGAATCGAAATGACATTGATGTCGAAATAATTATTAACCAAGTTCATTTCAAATATAATTTTCCTTCACTAAAAATCACCACATTAATTAGTAGATGATTTTTTTTAAGTAAAAGTCTAAAATCAATTGCCAATCAAAATATTACTCCCTACCACGTTTTTTTCCCACGACTCCTTACCACTTGTTCATAGCCGTGAAACAAAATAGAATATAATTAATCTTTTAGAAAAAATAATTAAACAAGAAGATACTGAAAGGAGCACCGTATATAGACACAAGCACGTGTCTTAACGCGTTTCGAGCGTTCCAAGTGCGGGTCTTCGGCCTTGAATGTTTAACGCGTTTCG
The DNA here is from genome assembly GCA_900406395.1 of Kernera saxatilis. Lineage (NCBI taxonomy): Eukaryota > Viridiplantae > Streptophyta > Magnoliopsida > Brassicales > Brassicaceae > Kernera > Kernera saxatilis. Next base: position 13,383 of record OVAY01000307.1, on the reverse strand, counting down.
AGCGTTCCAAGTTCGGGTCTTCATTTGTGTCACCATTCAACAGTTTTTTTATATTTTATTTATCTTAAAAAATAAATAAATATATAAGAAAAAAAAACTGCACATGATAATATTAGTATGAAGATGAAAAAACGCACTTCATGGAGAAATGCACTACAATAGGTATGGTTCAAAAAACTATTCACTGTTAAATATTTTACAATATTTTTTACATTATTTATTAGATAAATAAAAATAATCGTAGTAAACAATAATATGACATTTTTGTGTATGACGTATGACTATAGGAATGTTTTTTTTATTCTAACATCATATTTATATTTATAATGAAATACAAATTGTAACTTTGGACCGTTACTTTCGGCTCAGATATTTACATTTAACTCAAGTACGAATTTAATTAATACAAGGAGTTATACACGTGCCAAATCTTGTAGCTCATTGTTTAGAGGGTTCAGCTCCACCACATAAATTCGATCCATTTAAGGCAAGAGTAGAAGAAATAAATAGAAGAAAAAATTAAAAAAGAATGACACACGTTTATTAATCAATTATCTTAATTCGAATAAAATCATTAAATCAAATTACGTAAAACACTTTTAACAGAAAAATGTATATCCAACACCGTCAAATTTATTTTTTTCTTTTGTCTGCCACCGCCAAATTTTTTATTTGCGTGTGGTACATAATTTATCTAAGAAGATACAACAACCAAAAAGGTAGGCGTCATGCACTACAATATACCATTTTGGAGTCGACATTTTGGAGAACCAAACAAAAAAATGGTACTAATAAAAATGGGTACGCGGAAGAAAAAGAAAAGAAAAAAAAAACAATAAAATAAAATTCACTTAACCCAAATTAACATTAAAGAAAAAATAAATAGAAACTTTCACTAAAAAAAAAGGGTTGTTTTACATCATTTATTTATATTTTTTGCGTTAGTTATAAATGATATAAATAAAATTTACATCACTTAAATAAATGACTCTGAAAGTGGTGATGCAAATAATTTGTATTGATTTATTAATAACTGATGTTAATATCCATATTATTTACATCGATTGTTATAATCGATGTATATATGTGTCAATTGCAAAAAAATGATATTAACGTTTACATCAATTTATCTAAGTGATATTAGTATTAGTCTCGGTTAAAATAATTGATTTCAATTTTTAATATCACTTATTAAGATCGATGTAAAATTAGAGTCGATATTAAAATCAGCAAAACTAACTGATGTAAAATTAGTGTCAATTATTTTTGAATGTTTAAACTATCCATAACTAATATATATATACAAACCAAAGTTTCATTACTATAGTATATACAAACCAAAAAACCCATAAAAATCTGCAATCATGACATTCCATGATATACAGTTTCTAACAAACATTTCAACAAACAGATTGTAGGCATCTCCCATTCTTGCCGTCTTTGGATAGAGCACGAGCAACTCGTTCACCACATGAAGATTCTCTTGCAAACCAATCTGAATAACTTGACTATGCAAAGTCCTGCACAAACCAAAACGACCCAAGTACTTGCAAGCTTGAAGGATCAAGGGCAAAATAAACCCGTCCCCTGTGAGACCTCGTTCGCGCATTCCCGTGTAGAGCTCAAGAGCATCCTCGTGTAATCCATGAGAAACATTAGCTTTCATAATCGAGTTATACAAACGCAAATCCGACCACAAAACAAGCGAAACAGACTCAAACACGTTACAAGCATCAATAAAAAATCCTAAACGGGAGTAAACCGAAATGTGACAGAGAGAAGCAGAAATTCTTACCTGAGAAACCCTAACTGTGTCGATCCTTTGAAATACCTTTGAAGATCGACGGGAGTTGGATTTAGAAAACCAAATCTATTTAACGGAGTGATCAATAAACTAATCTAATTGCAAAAGGAATTGTCAACGGTTAGGATTTAAAGGGATTTGGGAAAAATATGGAAATAAAATCTATAGAAAATCTATTTAAGCGGGAACTGAAATCGCAAGGCGCCGATCCAAATTTTTTTTTTTTTTTTCATTAGATTGTGTCGATTAAGGAATAAGTGCTGCAAAACAGTTTTTAGTTAGCGTCATTTATTTCGGAATACTAATTGTGCTATTTTTTTTGTTCCTTTTTTGACACAAATTTATAGATTTTTTTCTTTATTTTCTTAATATAAATGTATAAATTATTATTATTGTTTTTAGTGATGCAAATGAGTTTTACTTAGTATCAAATATTTTAAGTGATTCAAATTAAGGTTAAAATAACATCAATTTTTATTTAATTGATGTTAAAGAACAAAATAGTTATATCAGTTTTAACAATTGATGTTAATTCACTTAATTATTTTTATGGTATTAGTATTTTTTTTGTTAGCATCAATTTTTATTGGTATAAATTTTGTATCAATTTAAGAAATAATGTAACCAAATAAGATAAATACATCATTTATTTAATTGATATAATTTTATATAATAATATCAATTTTGTTGAATTGATACAAATTACAATTATTTAGCATCACTTTGTTGGATTGATGTTAAATTAGTTAATAATAACATCAATTATTATAAATGATACTAAATCATTTATATTTATCTCATTTAAATAAAAGTGATTCAAAATAATATCATTTAATTAAATGATGCAATTTAAGTGATTTAATATTATCTTTTTTTTTTGTAGTGAATTTGCCGAATCTCTTGGCCTAATGGTGGATGTCACACTCTCATTTACACAACAATAAATGGACATTATGTTACGTGTATTACAAGAAACACAAAGCTAAGTTTATCCAAAATAGTTTATAGGTTGATTCGGGTCGAAAGAGGTTTTGGGGTCTAAAGAATTATGTGATTTCACCTTAAAATTAAAGGAAAAAGAACAAGATTTGAAACATAGTTAAGTCAATAATTTTAATAGCCAAATCAATTCTATTAAACTCTTTTCATGCACCACATGTCATATTCAGAAACTACAGTACAACCTCTATAAATTAATACTCGATAAATTAATAAATTTTGCCGGTTTTGAATTGGGCCAATATAAAAATTAACAAGATTCGATAATATAATAAGATAATAATTTTTTTGAAATTCCTATGTAAACATATGGTCCCAATAATATCCTAAATTAATAATTATAAATCTTAGGCATACATAACTAATGTAATTTAGTAAAATATGACTCAAAGTGAAAAGAAAATTAAAATATTAACATAATATTGAATATGTAAATAACAAAACATAAAGAAATTGAAATAAAATAAAACTCTAGAAAAATATAAACTTAAAAGTAAATCTCCTATTTGAAGCAAAGGAAAATTTCAAAATTTATGGTCGGAGAAAATTTTTTTTATAAATTATTACCTCTCTTAATTAATAAAATTTCATGGCCCCAATATTATTAATTTATAGAGGTTTTACTGTAGGATGTTACAGATCTCGACGACAATTCATGAAGAGACGGTGAAGACAACGACGGCGGCTACGACTGAGTTAGGATTGATTTTTTGGATAACCGAACCAAACCTAAGAAATAACCAATCTCAATTTATGATCTTTCTGGTCGGTTATCATCAAATAACCAAATCCAAACCGATTTTCTCAAACCTCGGTTCGGTTTGGTTTAGAAAAATCGGTTCGGATTTTGTAGTATTACTAATAAATACCGTGTTAGGCTGCCTCGCTCACGTATTGGATTTTTCACCTATTTTTTGAATGGTTTAAATAATCCAACAGTATATCATTAAAATAATAATTCTTTGAAAGAGTAGTACTTGTTGTTTTACACAGCAGATTCCATTTTCCAGAGAGAGCATCCGTAACAAAATTCCTTTTTCTTTCAAAGAGGAGCCAAGTCAAACTATTTTTATCAAATGATCTTTTCAATCAGATTTTGTAATCATCTTGATTCTTGACTACACAATAAAGTTTACTCAAATATCCATAACTAAAAATAGAAGAGAAAAATATAGACAAGCCCTACGGTGTACCGTTACGGTTATATTCGGTTCAGATCAATTTCCTTTGCATTTTATTGACAAGTTATCATATTATTCTTGGTTAAAGAAAATAATCATATCCAGATTATTATATATGAGCTTTGAAGCACCCCAAACGCTTCCAAAGCTAGAAAACTCAGGTTTGTAATTGTCTTTTTCACCTGGTTTTATGCAACCAAACAAAATTTGACTAACTAAAAATTAATTCTAAGCTAATGCCTGAAAAACTAGACTAACTGATACTCAGAAGTCAGAACCTGTGTACAAACTGAGATCTAATTATCGATGGAATAATTAAAGTTATATATACTTCTCTGTCATTGTCGTTTTGATCTCGTCGATAATTTATATCTTCATTGATGTAGATCTTCGTTGTGTAAAATGAATTAAAGAGGTAAGAAGTTCATTTTTAAAATTACAATTAATTAAACATCATCATATAAATAATGGAACAATTAGTATTGGCGTAGTCTTAAAACATACTATTCCAATTTTTTATTTAGCAACCATGGATAGGCTCATAGTCATAACAATTTTTTAGTTTTCCCATGCTTTCGTATATTCCAAAATCTTGAACATTTGTTGTTCCTAGAAAATCTTTATGGGACTATAATTTTTTTGACTTTATCTTTATGGGACGATATTAGTTACTATTTAATGTTTTTGAGAAAGAAAAAAAAATCGATCATCCTTTTTCATATATGGACTAGCTTTTATCACTCTACTTGATAGATTACTTTAGGTTGTATTCTTTGGAAATAATCAAATATAGTTTTCTGAATTGTATATACAATAAATAAATACTGTTGGGTATTTTTTTATTTTATTTTTGATGTCAATAATATAACAAATATTAGTATTGATGTCAATACTAGAACAAATATTAGCAAATAATATACGGGGGAAATGAAGAGTAGTTGGTAAAACATTCCTCTGTCTTCCACATAATCATTTCATCATTGAAAGCATATTTTATGGGTCAAAATTCTATTAATGATTTATCTTATTTGCATCTCTAGTCGCGATGAACATTACCGATGTCCACTTTTAATTACAGTTTTCAAGTTTTATTGGTTCTCCCTCATTCTCTACCCATTGGAGGTAGGCCTAAGTTTTTTAACCGGAACCGAAAATCCGAACCGGAACCGACCCGAAATACCCGGTTCGGTTCGGTTTCGGATAAGGGTGATTTTACCCGATGGGTAATATATTTGAGGATTCGTGGGTATGGGGTAATATCCGAATCGAACCGATACACGATCGGATACCTGAATTACCCGAAAATATTAAGTGTATTAGTTGTTTTTTCGTATTATATATGTATTTTTTGGTATTTTGGATATATTTTTCTTTAAGTTTTATCAGGTTTTTTTTATATATTTTTAATATTTTGAATCTTTTTTCTTAATTTTTTTTCGGATTTTCGGATATATTTTCGAATATTTCGGATATATTTTTGAGTTTTCGGGTATATTTTAGGTATTTCGGGTAATAAATTCCCGACCCGAACCGAAACCAAAATTTTTCGGGTAAAAACCGGTTCTGAGTTTTGAGAACCGAACCGACCCGAAACCGACTAGACCCGAACCGAAACCAAACCGAAACTATTTCGGTACCTATATGGGTCTAAAAGCCTTCTACCCGAAAGACCCGGAATCGATCGGATCCTACCCGAAACCGAACCGAATACCCGAAAACCCAGGCCTAATTGGAGGTATGACTGAGTTCCATAACTGCATTTCAGACATTGAACTTTCTGATCTTGCTGGTAGAGGGGTTTTCTATACTTGGTCTAATGGTAGATCGGAAGATCCGGTTCTAAGGAAGCTAGATAGGGCTCTAGTTAATGAGGAATGGTTGGCTGAATTTCCTGATGCGGTTGCAATATTTGAAGCACCTGGAGATTCTGATCATTCTCCTTGTCTGGTTGAAACTGATGCATCGATTCAAAGAAGTAAGAAAAGCTTCAAATATTTTTCGTTTTTGGCTACTCACTCGAAGTTCAAAGAAAGATTACTTGAAGCTTGGGATAAGGAGGTGTGTGTTGGATCAAAGCTGTTTACTATTAGTCAGCGGATGAAAGGGATAAAAGTTGCGTGTAAATTATTTAATCGAAGCGGTTTTGGTAATCTCCAACAGAAAACGAAAGACGCTCTAGCCAGTCTAGAATCTGTTCAATCAGATCTTTAAACCAATCCATCCTCGACTTTGTTCAGAGAGGAATTTGTTGCTCGCCAGAACTGGAAGTTTTTTGCTAACGCCTTGGAGGTCTTCTATAGACAGAAGTCTCGGGTTAGGTGGCTGTCGGAGGGAGATGCAAATACATCCTTTTTCCATAAGGCAGTGTTGGCTAATCATGCAAGGAATGATATTAAGCATCTCAGAGGAAGCAATGGTCAGCGGATTGAAAATATTGATCAGATTAAAGATATGACTAAATCTTATTTTCAAAATCTGTTAGGCTCATAGAGTAGTGGAATTACTCCGATGTCGGTGTAGGAAATTTAGAGTTTAACGAGTTTTAGGTGCCTGCAAAGTCTTCACCCTCAGCTTATAGCAATTCCATCCGAGTTGGAAATCATGGAAACTCTAATGAGAATGCCGAAAAACAAAGCTCCAGGCCCTGATGGTTTTCCAGTCGAGTTTTACTTGGATGCTTGGAAATCGTGGGAGTAGACACAATGTCAGCACCGATTAAGGAATTCTTTTGTGCTGGTTCTCTTCCTCGCAGGTTTAATTCGACTTCCATCGCTCCACTCCCTAAAGTTCCAGGTGCAGATTCTCTATCTGATTTTAGGCCAGTTTCGTTGTGAACGACGATGTATAAAGTCATTGCCCGGATCCTCAAGAAGAGAATCAAATTGTTTATCTCTGAAGCGGTTCAACAAAATCAAGTTGGGTTTGTGAAAGGCAGGTTGCTATGTGAGAATGTCCTCTTGGCTTCTGAACTGGTGGCTAATTTTCATGTGCAAGGAGAGGTGAGTAGAGGATGCCTCCAAATTGATCTATCAAAAGTATATGATAGTGTTGATTGGGGTTTCATGTTAAATATCCTCAGAGCTATTGAACTTCCAGAATTATTCGTTAAGTGGATAAAAGAGTGCATAACTGCTACCTCTTTTAGTATTGCTTTCAATGGGGAATTGATCGGGTTCTTCCAAGGAAAAAAAAAGTCTTATGCAAGGAGATCCTATTTCTTTGCTTCTGTTCGTTCTAGCGATGGATGTTCTATAAAAAAAAAACTTGATCAAAAGGCAGTTAATCGAGAGTTTATTAATCCAGTTCGGTTCGGATATTTATTACCCGAAATACCTAAAATATACCCGAAAACTCAAAAATGTATCCGAAATATCCGAAAATATACCCGAAAATCCGAAAAAAATAATACCAAAAAATACATATATTGATATATAATACAAAAAAACTAATTTGGGTAATTTGGGTACCCGATCGGGTATCGGTTCGTTTTGGTTATTATCCGATACCCACGGGTCCTCAAGTATATTACCCATCGGATAAAATCACTCTTATCCGAAACCAAACCGAACCGGATATTTCGGGTCGGTTCCGGTTCGGGTTTTCGGTTCCGGTTAAAAAACTCAGGCCTATTTAACCCTAATATCACGTATATTTGTGCGTTTTGAACCCCCAAAACCTAGCAGCCGCTTCCCTTGAGAATTTGGAGAATTTTGGTAAGTTTTATGAACCTATTTTTCTCTTTTCCGTTTTGATACTTTCCGGTGGCCTAACTCCAAGAGTTTCAGCGTTTTAGGACTATTGTTCTCTTGTGCGGTGGTTGTATATTCGCTTTGATCATTCCAGCTTTCGTTTTGGTGCTCAGTAAGTAGTTTCTCTCTTCTTCTTCACTCCATCTCCTCCATGGAAGTAAAGCTTAAGCTTTAATGGTAGTTTTCGTTTGCCAGGTAGTCATTAAGAAACCCTTACTATATTAGATTCTGCTCGATCATACGAATCTAACGCCAGTGACCGTTCGTCATTTGGAGGTCGGAGTTGATCGGAATTTAATCGGTAAGTTTTCTGATCTCGACAAGTTTTAGTCTGACACTTAGTAAACCGGTTCTTAAGGTTATAAAACCGGTTATAGAACCGGTTATAGACTTGGCTATTGAAGTAGTTTACACGCCTTAAATCGGTTATCAATTTGGACATGCTTTAGTTTTAAACCGATTACAATTTGGGCCGGTTCAGTGTCTTTTAAACCGGTTTTATAAAAACCGATACCTGATTCGGATTGCTCTCGTTAAAACCTTTCCGATGGTATATCAAACTTAGTATTTGACCAAGGATTAATTTCAGGTGAATTATTTGGTCTTCGAAGGAGTTTCTAAAATTTTCGGTTAAAAGTTTGATCAAGCTGAAAATCCATCTCAAGTGAGTTCTAACTCATTTTTTAGTTATTATATGATAGTATACTATTTTAGGAATTTGTCTTAGAATTTGTTTTGGAATTTCTGAAGAGTTTAATTATTTTAATGGAATTTAATTTAATTAATTTAATTGTAAGATGAGATTAAATAATTGGATTATTTGAAAGACTGAGATTTGGAAATTCTTTGAGTTTGTTAAGAATTATTTTAGATTATGATTCTGATGATTAGATATGTTTATTCTGTTAAGACCGGTATCAGCATGCTATTCTGATTTAGCTAGCTCTATTGAGCAATCCATGGCCGCCGACATCGCCAGTGGATGTATTAAATATTATGTTATTCTGTAAGTGGTATTGGAACCGGTTAATGCCGTGAACCGTACTTCCATATCACCTCGTTAGCCGCAAGCATCGCTATCGGGTTTATTATGTATATATATTCTGTTAGTATCTGGTTTGAGTCGACCAATGCTGGGGTTGCCATTCTGTTTATGTTGTTGCATTGTTGGATACTTGGTCGTTCTGTTCCGTTGATATCGTTATGTTTTGTGGATATTATTTCGTTATGCTCTGTTGAAAGTTATTACGTTTTACTATGTTTAGTCATGGTTCTGTAAATTTGAATATTTGTTTGGTTGTACCAACTCGTGAACATTAACTGTGCGGTATCAGACCGTGTTGGTACATGTCTGTCGGGTTTGTAGTCTCACTGAGCGATTTTCGCTCACATAAGTTCTGATTTCCGTGCAGACGAGGTCCAGGAGGAGCAGTTCGTGGGCGAAGCTTAGAGTTTTTGTTTCAGTTGTAGCGCGAGACTTGGTATTTTTTCTTTTGGATTATTTTATTATGGTTTTAAGTTCCGGATGTTTATGAGATTTCAGACCTTGTAGACTCTGGATTTCCGTATTTTATTTTATTTATTTTAGTGATGTTCTGGAAATTCTTTTTGGAATTTTCGGGGCGTTACACATTTACTCGACGATTACCTTTTGGGCCTCAATATTTTTGCTACCTAATCAATGTCTTTCTAAGATAGAAAGGATATGTAGTGGCTTCTTGTGGGGAGGAGTACCTAATTCGGCTAGAGGGGCAAAAATAAGTTGGAAATCGGTTTGTACTCCTAAAGAGAGTGGAGGGCTCGGCCTAAGGAGGCTTCAAGCGTGGAATAAGGTCCTTGGGTTGAAACTTATTTGGTTGATTTTTGTAGGAGGGGGATCTCTTTGGGTTTCCTGGGTTAGACGACATTTGATCGGGTCCTCTAGTTTTTGGGATCTCGATTCGAATTGTGCAGGAAGTTGGATTTGGAGAAATCTATGCAAGTTGAGGACTTTGGCAAGGCCTTTCATTTATTGTGAAATCAGTTTGGGCATATCCTGCAAGTTTTGGACTGATAATTGGACTTTGCTAGGTCCCCTTATTGATATTACCGGTGAAGCGGGTCCGAGAACAACAGGTCTTCAGGTGGATTCGGTCGTAGCAGATGCTATTATAAATGGCAATTGGTGGCTGGAATCAAGCATGAGCAGGAACCCGATTATTGCTCTTCTGAAACAGTGTCTTCCACAGTCTAATATCGTTGATCCATCACAAGATGATGATCGATTTTTATGGCAGATTGGAGACAAGTCTCCGTCCTCAGTTTTCTCAACCTCTGAAACTTGGCATCATATTAATCCTTCTCATGTTGAAGTTGATTGGCACGAAGGGATTTGGTTCAAAGGAAGAATACTGAAACATGCGTTCCTAGCTTGGGTGGCGGCACAGAAACAGTTGCATACTCGAGATAAGCTATTGAGTTGGGGAATCCCGGTTCCGCCGGCTTGCTTACTTTGTAACTCTCAAGACGAAACAAATCATCACCTCTTCTTCGACTGCACTTTCTCCACCGAGGTTTGGTCTTTCTTTACATCTAAAGCTCATGTTACTCCACCAAATATATTTGAACATGGGCTTAGATGGATTAAAAGACCCTTCTCGTAATTTGAATGTAGTTCTCATTTTGAAGATGGCTTTTCAAGCCTCCATTTATGAGATTTGGAAGGAAAGGAATTACAGGTTGCATACTCAAGTATCTCGGCCAGCTTCGTCTTTGATCTCGAATATCAAAACTACAATTAGGTGCAGGTTGGATCCTTTGTCTAGAGCACAAAGAAACTTATCCTCAGTTGTTTCTCTCTTGTCATGGTTTGAATTTTTTTAGCCTTAGACGATCTTTAGGTAAGTAGGTAAGTTTGTAAGCTCAGTTATTTGAAAACCCATTGGTGGGTGTTTGTAATTTTTATTTTTAATGAAAATTTGAGTTTTTAAAAAAAAAAAAAAAAAAGAGAGAAAGAAGGCAGCACACTTTTCTTTAGAGGTCGAAGGTAATTGGCTACGCTCCTATACAAAAATATTTATATCTTTATTTTAGTTTAGTTAAAAAAAATTGATGCTGCGAGAATTGCATGGCTGAAGCGCCCCATCCACCACCTGAAAATTATCACCACCACTGCACGTTAAGATCTCTTGAAAGTACTAGGAGATGGTACTCTAGCTCGCCCATTCTCAAGAAATCAATCACAAATTTTAAACTAAATTAGTAATTTTTAATCCTCTCAATAATGACTGACGGATAATGCTTTTCTATTCATTTTTCATATTCTTATGATATCATAAATTTATATATTGTTTGCTTCTTTTGTTTAGAATTATTTGTTAAAGATTTAAATTGATGTATAGCAATTTGCATATTTATTGATTCTTTCACGTTGAAAAATCCAGCTATAGAATATGTTTAAGTAAACTGTATATCGTCAACAAAAACTTGTGCGTTATAAAAGAAGAAGTGGCGACGGAGAATAACCAATTTGGTAGTTTTTAAGGAGAAAACAAAAATTCAGAGCATAATTTAAGACTACTATTAAAGAAAAGAAAATAGTTTAGAAAAAAACTAAGAAGAATAATAAGATAGCAAACTGGGATGTGAAGATAAAAGATTTTATACATAATACTTTCATCGACTTAATTTTAAGATAGAGATGTATGAAATGTGGTTGGGTCAGAATTTATTGTATAGACTTTCTGTCAACAAAGTATATTTTGTAACAATTGTCAGTGGACCACGGTAAGGGGTAACAAATATAGAAAGAAAATTTAGAAAAGTAGAAAAGATAAATGGAAAAAGTAGAAATTCACACTTCACAAATTTTAATTTCTAATTCTAATAACTATCAACTAAAGTATAGTAGTTTCAATCCTCTCAATAATTGACTGACGGATAATGCTTTTCTATTCATTTTTCATATTTCTATGATATCAATATATATATTTATAGCTTCTTTCGCTTAGAAACATTTGTTTTTTTTTTTTGCTTCTTTTGCTTAGAATCATTTGTTAAAGAGTTAAAATTGATGTATAACAATTTGCATATTTATTGATTCTTTCACGTTGACAAAGCCATCTATANAAACCATCTATGAAGTATGTATGTAGTAAGTAAAAACCATCTATAGTAATGTGGTTGGGTCAGAATTTATTGTGTAATATCTACAATATATTTTGTAACAATTGTGAGTGGGCCACGGTAATGAATAATGATGAGTAACAAATATAGAAGATTACCAAAAAAAAAAAAAAATAGAAAAGTAAGATAATAAATGGAAAAAAAGAGCATAGTTTCAACGGACTAAGGCCATGGCTAAAGGCAAGATTCCAAAACAAAAAAAAATCACCAAAAAATAAAAAAGGAAAGAAAAGCTTGGTATCCACTCATATTGCTCTTTTTAGATGTGGAGGAAGAGACTCCAAAAACATCAACTTAATTTTTGGGTTTCGTATAGGTTTGGTATCTTTGAATAATGTCTCGGCTTCTCCTCTCCAAGCTCTCTCCCCTCGTAAGCTAAGCTCTTTCTTGCTTTTGTGTGTCTCTCTTAGATGGTTTGGTTTATTTTCCTACATTTTTTTGCTCTCTTAGAAGTCTTTATACCTAATAAAAAAAAGATTTAATTTCTCTCTTGCTCTATACTTAGAGAATAGGAATTGCTTTTTGACCTCTATATTGCTGACTTGGCAGATCCACAAGAGCAGGAGCGTTCGTTTGTTTTCGTCGTCCAAGACCGGCCCGTATATGTTGTTTGATTGCAGTGCGAAACCCTTACCGGAAGGCGGCAGCATCGGAGAAGTGGTTTTGTTCGACCCTGCCAAAGAAAAATTAGTCAACTTTACGGACAAAACAATTCCAGAAGAAATAATTTCGGCCAACGGACTGGGAGCTTCCAAGGGATGGGGCATTTTCTGTGACCCGCAAGATCGATGCGTACTTATCACCGACTTCATGAACCCCTGGGCTTGCAAATCAAACCCCAAGCTCTTCACTCTGCCTCCGCTTACTCCTCTGCCCTCTTGCCAAACCGATGTTGTCTGGAACGTGGCAATGTCCTCTTGTCCTGATGAAGACCAAGACTGGGTAGTTGGCATCAAGTCCTTGGGTGACCAGCTGAGTTTCTGTAGGCCCCGTCGCGACTTGCGTTGGACTAAGATCACAACCCCTTTTGACTACTTTCCAACCTCGAATCTGATGTATTCCAAGCGTGATCAGAGGTTCTACTTGCCTGGTCCTGGAGGCCACCACTTATTGTCGTATGGGCTCCAATTCAACAAAGCCGACAAGCCTCAGTTCCATGAGTTGCAGTTTCGCAACTTTCCAGAGTCGTTCGAGTCTGAGTTGGACCTCCCGGAGCTGGTTCCTTCTTCTTCCAGGGCGGTACATCTCGTGGAGTCACCCTCCGGAGATGAACGTTTCCTCGTCAAATGGTATATACTCTAGTCTCTAGCTAGTGGCATAAGAATATACTTTATTGCTGAACCATCCTTGGTTGGTTCTTGCATGCAGGTACGCCAAGGGATGTTTGGCTTCGAAAAAACTTTCCTATGAAACACAGCAGTTCATGGTGTTTAGAGAAGAGGATACTACAGAGGGAAGATTCATGTGTTACACTGATGACATTGGA